>VZSE01003876.1:2486886-2550400 GCA_013398275.1 Promerops cafer
CCAGCGCCCTACATGACAAGAAAAGCCCAGGATTCCATTTGGAGACACAGCTGAGAGAACTTGCTTTTAAAACCTGGAATTTCATGAGGGTACTGGAGCCACGTAAGTCGAAGTTTCTGCATGGTTTTTAGGACCAATAAGCCAAATAGCCAAAGACAATGTGCATAATTCCCCTGCCATTACTGAAAAGGCATTGAAAAGCTTTCCCTGAGGGAGTTAGCTATCCAGAGCAGGGGATGACAGGGCAAAATGGCTCTCTCAGAACTAGACTAAGGTTGTGAATTACAAAGTTGTATGAAAACCTGCACAGTGTTGTAGCCAAAAATGAGGAAGAAACCAGGATTTGGAGTAGATTGATGTTGAGAGGAGGTCTTAGCACTCCTGGCTCCTGGCTGCAAATTGAGGTGTCGACAGTTGGAATTAACTTTTAAACACAAGCATGATAGCAAAATGTGATCTCTGGACATAATTGTTCTCCATAATACAAACATGTATTTCGAGGAGCAGCAGAACTAGTGAAGCCTGGTTTCCTACAGATGAACATCTAAGGCTAAATTTCTTTGCTATCCAGCAAGAGTAAGTTTGTGCTGTAAATTGTCTGACATTATGCAGCCTCTGATTTCATGACATTTCTAGCAGCTTGATATTTTTGGAAAGAGCACTCCACTCTTTCACTTGTGGTTAAAATAAATCAGCAGATTTTAACACTGTTGGGGCAGGCGGGGGGGTGGGAGGGGATGACAGAGAAAAACAGACACATGGAGCATGTAATGTCATATTTCTCACTTCCTTAGGAAACCAATCTGAAAAGATAAAGATGGCAGAGCCCTACCAAATTCTGCTGGAGTGGAGTTTTAATTGGTGTGATGAGCATCAAGAAAATCCCCTGTCTAAAGAATTGCAAGAGAAAGAGCTTATTGCTCTGAGTCATCTCTACACAGCCCCTTAAACCACACAACAGGTGACACCTTTGTTGGAGGCAGACTAAGGAAAAGATGAATTACTTCTTAAAATGCAAGTCAGATGAGAATAAAGTTTTAGAGTGGATAATTCCCCTTTTCAACATGGGATTCAGGCAAAATTAGTGGTTCTGAGTATGATGTAAGGTTTACCCATCAAGTTACTTCCTGTGGTTAGATATATTACAGAATTGGAACAGTTAAGGAAAGGCCCCTGCATATACTTTCATAATCTGATTTATATTCTCTTTTATCAAAGACACCACCTCTTCAAGTTGTCTTTTGACAAACCTACTGAGAAGACAAAAAGGGAAAAGAGGAATTGGAACATTCCTGAAATTGTCTCCACAAGACACAAGTTAGTAATTTACCTGGCAACAGTTTCCTAGGAAGCTCTTTGGTTTGGAGAGAAGAAAACAAAACAAAATCTACCTCAAAGCGTACAGGTTTTATCAGTAAGTTAACAGTAAGATCAGAGGGTTGTAAACTGGTTCAGTGAAAATAGGTTGTGACTTACAGTCCAAACTGAATTTGCATACACTTTTCAGGGATTAAATTTCCCCAATTCAAGCAAAAAAAAAAAAAAACCAAACAAACCATCGGGAACAACAAATGATTCCTAGCATTGCAGAATACTTCTAAGTGTGATGTGGGCAGTATTAATTGGTCAAGCAAAACAACGGCTCCATAATCATATTGATAATATTTATTGCTATACTTTCACATTTTGTGGTATCTGTCTGTGAATGCTGGACACTCACATGACATTTAGGAGACCTTGCTGTAGGGTTCTGTCTGATTTTTAAGCTTCTTTTAAGACTCTGGCCTAGGTGAGCTGCTGGATCTCAGGGCCTCTTTTGCACACTCTTACAATGCAAATGTGGTTGACCAGCTCTACCTGCTTGTGGTTCAACTGCTTATCCCCAAACTCAGTACTGACCCTGAAATTTCTTAAGCATTTTCTTTCCCTAATCAAAGGAGGGAGTTCAGCTCTGAAGAGAGCAAACTAACACAGAAAGGTTTCACACAGACTTTCTACACACTGGCATTTAGCCTCAAAACATAAAAAAGATTACACATTGCTAGAAAGGCAAATCACCAGATTGTTTCATCCTTTCCTTGGAAGTCCTTGGAAAAGTCAGCTGGTGTGCAAGGGGACAGGGCTAGCAGCAAGACAGCTGCTAGCTGTTTCGTTTATCACCCATTTATCACCCAAATGATGCTTTGATCAGCCTCTGCAGGGACCACAAACTCCTGCCAGGAGATTTTATTTCCGCAGAAACCATCATGTCAATTCCCGTGTTGCCCAGAGCTCCTGGGAAGCTCCACCTGACCAGTGTGGGATCACTCTGTGATCAGCAGTGGATCACTTATGCCAATGTCATCCTGGTGCCAGCACCTGTGGGATCTGTACACCGAGAGGTGCAGAGGGAAAGCAAAGATCAGGATTCAAGTCAACAGAAAACATGTGGTCTGTGTGCTGCACACTTCTTCCAGGCTAACAGCATTACTCCTGAGTGGAACCCCAGTTGACTCCCAAATAATTTTCTAGGGAATGATTCAGACATAAATGGGCAGAGCCCTATTTTTGCAGGTGGGAGAAGAAAATGAACAGCCAACAGGAAATCAGGAGGGGAAAATAAGGTCACAAGGAGCTTCTGAGAACTCGTTGGTCCAGTCAGTGATTTCCCATCTGCCTGGGCCTGCTGTACCTGTCAGTGTAATACTGGGAAAAGCACTGTCAAACAGCCTTTCAGCTGTCACCTGAACTCGTCTGGGTCCAATCTCAGAGCCAGTTCATTCCTTTACAGAAGGAGTAGGAAATAGGGCTAAGGGTGAGGTACTGACTGATCTCCGGCTCTCTCTGACCTCTGGCTCAAAGGTAGGTGAGAATCTTCCAGGGAAATTCTTGGGAGTGGCCCAGCTCATTTCTTAAACCAAAGAGGTCCGATTTGGAATCAGCCTTTTTTTTAAAGCCAAATGTGCTTGGTGAAAGGAACATCTTTTCCCTCTCTCAGAGCATCCTGCCTCTGACTCCACGCCACCACCACACTTCAAACACCGCCAAACACATTCCCAAATATTCTCCCATCTTCTCTCCACTTGGGAGAAGTTCCCGATTTTTCAGCTTAACCTTGCTGGCTTGCTATTCCCCTGGAAAAATCTTGGGAGAACACAAACAATGCACAGCTTTTTGATGAGGTGAGATAACATTGGTTCCAGGGAGATTTCAGCAAAATTCCCCAGCTGTGTTTGACATCAGTGAAGCCCAGGCAGAAAGTGCTCTGCATGGACTTCTAACGCTCCTTTTGGCTGATCTAGGCCTTATCCCATGCAGATGTCCATGAATTTGCCTATGCTATGAAGCACAGTCCTTCAATTGCCTAAATGCATATTTACACAATGTTCACAAATCTGTTATGCTGAAAAAGATCTATCCTTTAATTATCCAACACAATCAACCACCTTCATTGGGATCCTGCCCAAGTTTATTTAAGAGGAGGAAAAAGTCATTATGAAAATTACCACAGATTTTTTTTTTTCTTTTTGCAATGAAGCATTTTTGTATCAATGCATAAACCACAAGAATGATCATCAGTTTAATAGTTTCCTGCGGGTGAGCCCTTTCAAGTTGAGCTGTCAGGAGGATGGGTGGGGAGCCCACTTGGAGGAGAAGTGAGAATAAGTCCCTTTCACAACATCCCCTGAGGCAGACAAAGATCAGAATTACTCTGAGACAACTTGCTTCACCCTCCACATGTTCTGGGAAGGTCTCAGCCTTCAGCACTCAGTGGCATCAGCTTGTACTGAGAAAAAGCCATTTTTTAGCAGGTTGACATCTCTGAAAAAGGGAACATGATGTTCTGTGATCTGCAGGTAAGCAGAAAAACATTACACCTGGATTTGTGTTGTTGCCCTGAGTGCTGAATCCTTGGCACAACTCGCAGAAAGTGGTGTTATGTGGGCAATGAGGATATAAGAGGGAGCTGTAAAGCAATTGTTTTCTACATGTCTTTGGGATTCTTAGATGGAAGTTACATAACAAAAATGTGAAGCCCTTGTAAAAACCAGGGGTTTTTTCAGAAAAGCTGCTTTTATTGGATTGGATGCACATAAAATCACTTTCTATATTCCAGATGTTAATTGAAGGCATGTAATTAGCAAAACTATAAATTCTTGGGGACGAGGGAAGGAATTGTGTGGGTGAAATGGGATATTTACCCTTCATCTTCCAATGTGATAAATTACACCCTTCTGATGAAGGCTTTGGATGCTTGTGAACTTGGATAGCCGAGTCTCTTCCAGCAGGATCTTCTGCTGGCCTTGCAAAGACTTTCATCTCCCAGCTATCATAAATGGCTTCTAATCTTGTCTACAACTTGCTGCCATTTTTCATTGCAAAACCCTTTTTTTCTTTATATTTGCAAAAAAAGGAAAAAGCTTTCATTAAATGTTCTTATTAGAAACCAGTGGCTGAATTTAGGGCATTGTGATTTTTTTAAAAACTTCAAACGTACATTTTAGCTTTGAAGATGTTTCAGCACTGGCACTGTTTCTTCTTTACCTCTGAGATTTTTACAGGGGATCTGGACAGAAATGAACATTTTCTCATGTTTTCTCATAAAAAACAAATGGTAAGTAAAATTCCAAGCCACTAGAAGCTAGGGTTCCTGATATCCAAGTTGTTCATTTTGAGAGGTATGAGTGGAGCTGATGTTAGTGACCTGAAATCAAAGCCCACTTTTTCAGATGTCCATGTGAACTAACCCATATTTTATAATACCACTGTGACAGTAACATTTGGCCATTGTAACTTACACTAACATTGCACAAATGTTCAATCCACATTGAAAGAGTTATTGGGGGGGGGGAAGCTCATTAAAAATCAAAACAAAATAATGATTTAGAAGCTCAGAGAAATCAGAATGTCTGATACAAGTAGTGAACACATGGCAGAGAAAATGTGATGTTATTGCAAGACAACCCCATGATTTGGTATTTCTAATTATTTGTGTGGGATCAGGAATTCGTTTTGTGTTGCCTGGGGTGCCAGGATGCCATGGTACTTTCTTGTGGTGAAGTTCACAGGTGCTGTGCCTCTCTCTCCCCTCACACACATTTCCATGGTAGCTGAATGCTTCTCCAAAGTAGGCAGCATGTACAGAATAGTCTGTCCATCCCTGCTCATCACATGCAGAATGACCTTGAGTGAAAATTCCTGCACTGCCTTCACCACAGCTCCTCAAGGACTTAACAGTGCCTACAGAAAAGGTAAGTCATGGTGTAGTTATCAGCAGTTTAAAGAAGTTCTGAGATCCTTTGATGGAAGGATGACAACTGAACCAGTATTAGAAATAAATTTTCAGATGCCCTTTTGCTCACCCTTTTTTCCTACTTCCCTGTTTTCTAAGCTATAAACAGGGCTTCCTTTTTGGTCTATGTATTAAAAAGGAAAAGTTACATCTTACTTTAAAGAACAATGCAAATTTTAAATAATCACAGATCTTTACTCATTACTTAGGTTAGGCATTACCACGATCAAATGTAATTTGAATTATTGCTGTAGAAATAGGTCTGTTCAGGTTTGGTAGGAACAGAACAGATATCTGTGTTGTTTCCATTCTATTAGATAGAATCTTTTGACCTTTTCCTTCCTCAAGACTCTGAATAATTTTCTAGTAAGGATGAAGAATGTTCAGAACTTTCACACGTGGGACACTGCATCACACAATATATCTGCTCCACAGGCTGAAGATCACTGACCTACATGGTCTTCCTCTGCATCCCTCCATGCACAAGCCCCCACAGTTGAAGCCAGCACAATGATAAGGAGTGTGATGCTGAGACATCCATTTCTGGTACTGGAAGTGCCATGCTCTTTTATCTGATGGGTGAAAACTATGCCAGAGAGTGCTTTAGACCTCCAGAGTGGCCCAAAACCTGGAGGCTGCAAAGACAATTCAAGATTTATCAGAGTGTGTTGCTGTATTGCTCCTGCATGGGTAGGGTTTGAGCTTTCACAGGGGAGCACCATAGGGAAGGCAGCTCTCAGTGGCTGAACATACTGAGATTTATTGTATTGTATTTATTGTATTTTCCTTTCAGGTCAGCAAATCTGAGTTCTTTTGGGAAAATCCTGTCATCTGCAGAAAGTGAGACAAAACCAGATCTCCCTTTCTCTCACTCACCACGGAAGCATGGCAGACATGGTCCAATGCTCTGGCACTGGAGCAGATCCTGAAAACTAATTAATTACAACATTATGGGGATTTGCCAGAAAAATCTGTTCCAATTAAAATCTATCAACACAAATTTTCAAAGGAGCAATGATGATTACAATTGCACATTGGGTGGAGCTAAAAGAACATGTTACCTGTATCCCCTGAACAGGACTATACAATTACTGACTTGCCGTGGTCCCAGTAAACATCTGAGATCCTGTTGGGTCATGTGCTTTCCAAAGAGATGATACAGATTGTTCCTGCTCTGAAGAGATGGGGTCTATTCACATTTTACAATAAAGTCTCTCCCTCTTCTTAGAGAGTTCATCTTCCTGTTCTTGAACAGGCAAACACACCCTCCTTTGCTATGCATCCAACCCTGAGAGGGATTACATGCCAGGTAGATTATGATGTATAGGAATACCAAAATCACACCAGAGACCTGTGGCACATTAGTCTGGCATGTTTAGGAGAGAGGCTGAGGTTTGTAACAGGGAATGGAAGATCCCCTCCTACAGGAGTTCACACACAGGTGACACAACACACAAGGTCTAATGCACTGCGTCAAATTTTCTGCTGCATTGGCTGAATTTCTTCCCACATCATTTTGTCCTGTTGATTCTGTAAGTTGCCCAAGCATCTTGATATTTAAATTTCTAAAATCACACATATCACATATACTCCTCTTTCACTTAGCTCCTGTCAGCATGGCAAGCCAGGCCACTGAGCAATTGAAGGAAAGGTATCTCTAGATGAATTAAGGTGTCAAGAGTTCCAGGCCTCCATTTTAAGAACTCCTTTCTGAGTAGAGGAATTCAGATTTTATGCAGAGATGCAAACACATTTATAGAATATCCTTAGTTGGAAGGGGCCCACAAGGATCATTGAAGTCCAACTCCCTATTCCTGTTTCTGCCTCTAAGTGAGCCCCCAGAACATCTCACACCTAAACTGCATCCTCCAGAGGAGATGTTTGGCTGCCCCCAGCACACCCCAGTTTCCTTTCTCCACTCATATTTCTGTTGCTCTTCAAGAAACCCTGGGACAGGACTTGAAAGAATGCAAGTGCTTCACTGTCAGCTGCAGTCCAGAAACTCACATTTTGGGATTATGAGCCTGCACTATTCCACAGAGCAGCCTAACTCTGCTGGCATGGAGTCTGGGTTAAAACTACTATTGGCTTCCACAGAAGCTAAGTCAGGCCAAAGCAGGGAGCAAAGCACACTTGAACACTTCACCTGCAAGGTCTTCTGGCCATCAGCAGTTTATGGCAGCACTTCATCCCTGTCTGGTTGCCGTGTGTGAGGCTGGGGTTGGAACTGGCTTTACTCTGACTCACTTTTTCCATATAGTTCCCCTAAAAACAGAGATCTATTACAGAATTAACACAAGTTTTGCAGATAGAAAAACTCAACCAAACAAACCTATGACGAGAAACAAAATATTGCACACATGAATCACTATGAGGTTGAAACAATAGATACTTCCATATCAGCCTAAATAATGGGAAACATTCAGTTTAACAGTTTAATTGAGGTATCTCCTTTTAGATACTGCAGGCAAACAGGGGTATCTGGTTATCGTTAGTGAAGAGGGGAGGGTGGGGAAGGGCTGCGAGTCTCCAAGCACCTCCAGAAAGCATCCAAGAAACAGGATCTCTGCAACAGCCAGTTGCTCTGTCCGTGTTCTGCAGGCTGGACAGACAAGTATACACACAGTTTTCTCGAGCTTGGGTTCCTTCCAAGATCAAAAATTGAATCCACCTGAGGTAGGCAGGCTCACAAATCACCTTATCTTGCATGACATGACGGACAGATGGTTTTCTGTTGCACTGAACTGCACAAATGGGACGTGTTCTCCTCAGGCCAGGCTCCCGGGTTAACGCCTGGCACATGGAGCTGCTTCTTGCTTTTCTCGAGGGAAGATCAGTGGTGAAAAGGCCAGGCACTGTGGGCTTGCCAACAGGCAACCAACCAGAAGGTCCCAAAGGTACTGACAGCATTGAGCCACACCTAAAATACTCCTTGTGTTGTGTCGTTTGGACTCTAAGATACGGAAGCAGGGACATGTCCATTGATAAAGGTTCATGCAGCAAGGTCTGACGCATGAAAACCAAAGTCTCTCCTGCCATGAGGCTGCACACAAACTACGAAAGTATCCACTCCTTCCCCATTTCCTGTGATCTGAATTGCTGCACGTAAGAGCACTCTGGAGGCCAGATGAGCACAGCTGTTTTCACAGCAGTTGAGACAGAAGCTTGCACTGAGACACAACAATGTTTGTAGTTGCTTTTGTGCCCACTTGTCAGCTCCCACCTGGACACTGCTCCCCAGCCTGTGGAGCACAGGGGACAGCATTCCATCAGGGTATGCTGCTGCAAGGACGTGTCCAACCTGATCCCTACAGCACAGCAGTGACTGTCGGGCATCCATTCCCCATCCCCCAGTTAGCAAATTGCCTTCTAGAAGCTCAAAAATGCACCCATCACAGTAAATCAGAAAAGCTTTACAGTAGTCATTTGGGGGAGCCTTTCGAGCAGCAGGGGTATTCCCATCAGCAAAAGGCAACCCCTCATGATATAGTTCTACAGTCTTACCCTCCTAGCAGTGAGCTCTGGTGAGTGATGTTAAATATTTAAATTATTGCTCCCTTTAACTCCTCCCTCTTCAGAGACTAAAGACAGTGCCTATGTAAACAAGCTCTCTGAATGTGGTGATGTATTTAAATTGCTCTTCTTCCTTTTATTTCATCCCACACCAAAATACTGTGGAGCACTAGGAGCTTCCTCACTCACAGAACACAAGGCGAAGCCTTAGTGATGCTCATGGTTTGAAGGTGCTTGGTTTCTTCCAGAACAGAGCTTTAATTTTACTTTCTCTAGAGAATTATGGTCAGGATCATAAACTGGCATATCAGTGATATGAAGTCTCAGATGATGAACTAGGGCATTGAACATGCTTCTAACACTTCTATCAAAACTTTGAACATGCATTTTATGTTGTCCAGCTTTGTGGGCTCAGCCTAGGCTCTTTCACTGGACAATCAGAATTGCATGAAATGTTGCACAGTGCAGTACAACAGCTGGCACTGGGTCAACTGAAACAAGGATTTGCAGAGTCAGTTTGGTATTTCCTTACCTGTTTTCACATGTAGAAGAAATCTTTGAATTTCTGCACAAACAGGATTTGCATATGCAAATGCAAGTACCTGTCAACTATTGGTTTGAAAGAAGGATCTCTGAACATTGTGGTATATAGCCTTCAAAGAGATAAGATGTTCCTAACACCTCAAGAAATAAGGCATCTTAAGCCAGGATAGAGGAAGAATTTGGAGAATTTATCCTCCCTGTGTGTATGTTTGTAAAACTGTTGGTACAAGAGTCTCCCACCAATATGGAACGTGGCACTCAGGCAAACTGGCCTCTCTTGCTTGTCTGGCTTTCTTCTGCAAGGGCGCCCCTCCGACCCTGCTGGGTGTGGATGTGGGTGCATGGAACACCCTGGAACAGAACAAGGAGCAAAACAGATTTCCAGTGGAGAGAGAAAAGTGAGGAAACTGATCTTCGTGGACAGCTTTGCAGAACACCAGGCTGGTGCTACCATCTTGAACCTAACCTTCATCACCCAAAATGTAATGAAACCATCTCAGCTTTATCCACAGAGGAACTCAGAAACAAAAGATTTTAAAAAAAAGAAAAAAGAAAACAAAATAACCAAACAAACCCCCTCAAAAACCTGTTCCCATAAAACCATTAATGTTTAAATTTTAGACCCATGGGAAAAAGTTTTTTTAGAAATTCTTTCACCTTAAGCATATTTTTAGGGGAAAAAAAAGAAAAGGCAAAGGTTGGTTTGTTTAATTCATAGATTTTCTGTTTAAAATGTTGAAAAATCCACCTCAGTTCTGAATTCTAAATTGAAACTCAATTATGCTTTATAGATTTACATAATTGCATTATTTTATATTTGTTCAATATTTAACATTCATATTGGCACAGAGGATTTGCTAATGGTATGTGGAGACTGAATCACCAAATACGTTTAGCCTGTAGCCTGTACACTGCATTAGCTGAAATGAAGACACAATCTGAATGGCTAGTTTATAAATTTCCAATAAAATGCAGGTTTTGGCTAGGTATTGCTGAATTTTTTGCAGATGCTCAGGAGAGAACACCTATTAGTTGTACTTAATTCTAGTTGTGTGATATTTCACTACTCAGCTAAGTTTAAAATCTTTCCATGACAATCTGTCATCTCTGGAAGCATGCAGTAAATTAATTTGCCAAAGAAGAAGAGAAAGAGTTTTTTGTTTTTTGTTTTTTTTTTTTTAAATTACATGTTTCATTAAAATTCAAACTGAAATGTCATTTCTAAAAGATCAAAAAAGATAAAACGTGCCATTCAAGAAATTGCACCGTCTGAGTACAATTCCTTCTTCCTGAAGAGTGTTTTTTAAATTGGTATAAACCAGTTTATATTAACTCCAAATATTACTATTGTTTGCTGAAACAACAGTTTTCCTTATGGATTGATGGCAACAATTTTAGAGCAATCGTTTGATTTCTTGAGTGGTTGAAACAGTAATTATTTTCTGATTCTCATTTATGATAGCAAGCATTCAAGCAGATAGTCAACATTCTCAAGGTCAGATCAGAAGTTGTATTAGCACATTCCTGCTTTCAAGTTAAGCACATGCTTAAGTGCCTTTCTAGGCTGAGATCTGACACCTGTTTAAATCAAAACACAGCTCCACTGAACTCAGTGGTGTTGCATCTGTATGTGAGCAGGATATGTGAGAAGAAAATGAGACCCATATGGCTTTAAAAAAATCTCAGCAAAATGTTGGACTAGTGCTGTGGATTAAAAGGAGGCCTAAAAATCACAGAATTATTGTTATTTTAGTTGTCAGTGCTGTATTTATCTGGTATTTCCTGGCTATTATATATTTAAGATAACATAGCCTCATCATTTTATACCAGCTAAGACTTTGACCCTAAAAGTGAATTTTAAATGTATCATGCACACCAGAAATCAAGTAATGAGAGTTACAGTCCTTTAATCAGAGAAAAGAAGTGACATCATATGCTTATCACAGCACAGCTCAAATTTCCAATACTGCACTGCTAGGAGCAATCCAGCTGAGTGAACAAATAAGATCTTCAGGACTGAAAATGACATCTGAACAAACCATGAGGATGCTGCCTATGAAGAAGATGATGGAATTCATTAAATTAAGTATTTCTTTCTAGAAATATTATAGGCCCTACACATACACACACACATGCACAGGAGTACAGCTACACTGTGATCATGAAAGAAAATAACAAGTAAATGTACCTTGGATTAAGCTCCACATCCACATCTAAATTATTATTAGGTAGACTAGCACAAGCTGTGTTTCCATGAGTCCCATACTGACATATATTCATTGTCACTTAATAGAATTTGTAGATAAATCTCAGTCCTCCCACTGCTTCTATTGCTTGTGTTGTACTTTACTTCTTTGAAATCCTTGTGAAGGCCCCCTGAACAGGTCAATACATCTACAGGCCATGAAACAAAAATTCATGTTTTCTTCTTGAAAAGGGTCTATTTCTAGCTTGACCTATTCATTCAAGGCCGCAAGTAACTGATACCTAATGATAAAAAGAGTTGGCCCAGATTCCCAATAGATACAGCTTGGCAGAGATCCACCAGTGTCCACACAGCCGAGGTAAAGATCTGTTACTCTCTGTTTCTTTAAATGTAAGTCAGGAAAGTGATACAGAAAACTGCTGGTGAAAATTTTCTACTGAAAAGAGCATGGCACTTACAGGTCCCATCTCTTGCCATGAATGCTTCAACCAAGGAAATGGTTTAACACAATATGCATAATTCCCATTCATTTCCTCTTGTTTGTTTGAAAGAAAATTATGAAGTGTTACACATAAAGATTATACAAAAAAAAGAAAAGAAAAAAGAGACAATGCCTTGTGCAGTTGTCTTTCTGTTGTTCCAGCACAACCCTGGGGAGCCCTTCTTATTTATTTCCTTTCAGAATGATGCACACTGCAGAGAGAATCAGCAAAGAGGGAATATCTGAGGCATATCTGAAGCTGGAGAGTGACTGTGGTCACTAGGAGAGTGCTACACAAGTGTCTTGCAGATCTATGAGAGGCAGCAAATGTCACTTAGCAAATATGAAGTCAGTAGTCTTTTCTTCTGGGTGGGTGAGCTGGAGGGGTAAACATTGATACCCCAGAGTAGATTTCTGTGCAGGTGCATGTCACTGGTGTGTCACTCTGACTTGTTACCCAGTGGAGTACAACACTACAAACACTGAAGGACAGTAAATGTCATTATTAGAGGCAAAGAAAAAAATGACAAAAAAGGTGTCGCTGCATATAGAAGACAGATGAACTACAAGGCATTGCAGACACCAGGAATTTACAGAGACTCAAGGGGAGGGTGAACAACTTTATAGAAAAGAAATCCACAGAGGTTGCCACCAGCCTGTGCCTGCCTTAGCAAGATCAAAATGATAACAGTTGGCGGTCAGGAATGCATTAGGGAGAGCTCTATTACACACTCAACCCTTTCTCATATCCTTAACTGGTTCCCTTCTCTGAGCCACGACTGGAAACAGAATCCTGGAATTGATGGAACTGTGGTCTAGTCCATTGCAGCCATTCTCATGGGACAAAAAAATCACAGAGCTGCTGGCCTGCAATCTGTCACCTTCTAACAATCATTTGCTGGTTGTACACACACTCAGAAATGTTCTGATCATTACTAGTTGCTTAAGTAGGCCGAGTGCCAGCAGCAGGGGAAGAAAGGCCTTGGTGGCAAGCGTGTAAAGGCAGTTGACAATGTTGTAGTGACATGGGTAAAGAAACTGCTGCCCTGGCAATGTGCTGCCTTGGAAAGGCATGAGTGCTGAGCACCAGCCAGGGCAGCCCTGGGGAGAGGAATTCAGTGTGTCTGGAATGAAGGCAACATCCGACTGCACACAAAAGCAAATGCCTACAATACAGTTGTCACTGCTCTTTTGTCTGCCTGAAAAGATAGGACAATTTATAGCTGTCATGGCAAGTGGTCTGGTAAATCCTTCTTGCAGTGCCTCTGAGTCTTGGCTGGCACAGAAGGGCATGATGAGATCTCCACAGCTGAGACCCCAGAGTGTTGCCATATCCTCCTCTGCTCTTCAGAAAATCTGGGCATGTGTCAGTTAACAGCAAATTCAAAGCCATCTCTGATGGCCCACTCTGACACAGTAGAGTTGAAAGATTCTGAAGAAATTGTATAAACCCCTGCTTAAGGCAGACATCAGCTGTGGGGCACAATGTTGACAGCTTTGGCTAGGACAGAAGAACATCCCGAGCTGTCCCAGGCTAAGAGTAACAATACAGTGCAGTATGAACAGGCAATCAGATGTAACAAAATCAGGAAAGCAGGTGTAGGCCAGAAATAAGTATTTGCTGTCTTGGGGGATTTTAAAACTTGGTCTTATTTCCTGCCTATAAAGCCACTCCATACTGACTCTCCAGCCCTTGCACAGCAGTCAGGGAGTACAAACCACCAGCCTCTTCAGGGACCTGCAGATCGAGCAGTGCCAAGGCACAGCTTACTGGAATAGAGGGAACAGATCCACCACCTATCCTGGTAACTCAGAATCCTTATCATGCCATTTTAATGATGACATTTACTCCTTACCCCTTCATTTCCAGGAACATCCATCCCCTGAATACATCATGCTATCAGGAAACTTTCCCATGGAATAGCCTTTGTTGCCTGTGATGCTGTGGACTGGAGGTTCACTGACTGTAACACTGGCCAGGACAGAGAGGAACAGCTAAATGGGCCCACAAATGTTTTCTGTGCATGGAACTAAAGACTCACGAGGAGAGCCCCAGGCTGTGGTCTCAGTCACTCAGGGTGTGAACACACAGTAACTCTGCTGGACTCAGCATGGGCTATTAGTCATGTAAAACAACAAATTTGCTCCTTTAATAGTTTTTTTTCCCCTTGCTCTTCCCTGAACTGTCTCCAATTTGCCAATATTAGGAATTCAGTGTTGGTCCCAATGCCAGATAGAGCCACAACAGAGTCACAGAATTGTTAAGCTCAGAAGAAACCTTCAAGATCAGAGGAGCTGATTACTTCCTGACTCCATAAGATGATGCCTTTTGCACAAGCAGCCTCAAAACTTTAGTTATGGGCATTTTCTTTGCATCCCATTGGATCATTTTATGTGCCAGAATGATCCCTCTGGAAACACCCCTATGTTTCCACCAGTCTTGCTTCTGCATAAGTTTATTTTCCCTACATTTCCTACTAAATAGATTGGTCTCAGATTTATTTTCTCCACAGCCTGCTTCCTTGCTTGCCTGCTTCTCTCCCTCCTGTGTTATTTTTCTATTTAGTAACACGTCTGTCTTTACCAGCCATGATCCCATCTCCCAGCTGAAGACTGAGGCAGAATTCATGCACAAGAACAGGTAGGGATCTTGAAAATTTTTTTGTTTCTTTGGAAACCAGCTCTGCAAGTCGAGAACCTGGATCTATACTGATCTCTTCAGTGACCCACAAAAAACCCCTGCCTGCATCTTAAGGCTGTTTGTTTTCATTGCCCTCATAGAGAGCATTTTCAGCCCAGCAGCAGTACCTCTCTCCAAGACCACTTTGCATTGATTACCTAAGCAGGTTTCATTGCAAGACACTGTGATTTTACACTTCTCTAAAATCCAAATATTCTGATTAAAGAAAAGTACAGGTTTGCCAGACAACATGAACTTTTAATAAACCTGTACTGCTGATTTGCATTATTAAAATAAAAGTAAAAATCTGACAAGAAGATCCACTTCCGTTATGGCAGGCCCGGAACAGATCAGTTGTTGCAATTACAACATTTGCAATTCTTTTGTTGAACTTGAAGATGGACTGTGCTGCTTTCCTCTGCTCTTTAACTGCTTCCCATCAAAGGCTTATGTTTATTAAGCCATTTCCTAAACAACCTGGGACGTGCAGTAACTTCTTATCTCTGCATGTTCACATTCTCCTAACACAGTTATTGAGACTGGGTCTTTCTGACCTGACTCTACATATTTTTATTGGCACAGTACTTGTTTTTTAAGGAGATCACTATTTCAGCCAATTTTTTCATCATTAACCACCTCCTCCTCTCTATTTATTTAATTTTAATAAACCACTAATTTCCCAATCAAGGAACAAGGCCAGTTTTGGCTAAAGGCCAAATTCAGATAAAAACCCAGCAGTAATAGAAATAGCTACATGAAATCATTTTTTGAAGGAAGAATATCAGCATTAAATATCAGTTAGAAGCTGTGAACTGCTGGTAACTGATAAAGGAGGCACAAGATATCGGGAAAGTTGCTGCTGGCAGATTGGATGCCAAAGACAAATTCTTAAGCAAGAATGTGATAACAGAATTTCTAACAATTGTCTGTTACCTGACTGCAGAGTGTAAAATTGCTGATAAGAGACAACTGAGAAAATAAAAAATATTTAACAAGTAGTTTAGCTCTGGGTTTGGAACACTTTAGAAGGAGCACAGCAATATGGAGAAGGAGGATTCACCTGTCTGGTCTATGTGGACATGTAAACTCCCAAAGACTTAGCCAAATGTCAGCACATGATTAGCATGTCCTAAAAGGCTAAGAAATTCAAGAGGACTGACATGGTAAACACAGGGGGAGTTTCAGAAAGAACAAGTGGCTTCCTCTGCCAATTTTCATCCAGGGAGCCTGAAATCAGCACAGGCAAAAAGAATGGAGAAATTGATAGATGATTCAGCTGAAAGGCAAAGAAAGAATGGAAGTCTGAAAATAAAACTAATGCAAATCAAGAATGTTTTATGGAAAAGAAAGTTTGATAAGCAAACCTGCAATCAGTTGGAGAGATGGTTGGCAAATGCAATGGGCAAACTCCGAGTATGTATTTGACTGTGCACAAGGCAACATTCCACATAAAAACTGCCATTACAACACATCAATAAAGGCATGGTTTTGGCAATGCTTAGTTATTTGAGGTCTGTAGAAGAGTTTAGAGAAGATGCACTGACAAAATAGAAAGAAACAAAATATATCACTTTTACCTGACTAGATCAACAGAGGAACAGATAGCCATGAAGGCAGGTGGTTCTCTCTTTGATATGCATTTTAATTATTCACACAAGAATTGGTCTTGGTATTGTACCAAGACCAATTCTTGTGTGAAAAATTAAAATGCATATCAGTTTGGAGGGGTTTTTTGGGGAGGGCAAAACACAATACCAGAAGTAAAGGGATAGACAAAACCCTTCTTAACAATTAATTTACAGCCTGATAGTTTATCAAAATGTATTGAGACAAGTCAATTAGAAAAAAAATATCTTCACCCAGTGAAAACAGCTCAGGTGAATAGACCCTTTCAGGCAGCAGAGAAAGGCATAGTTACAGTCTGTGCCTGAAAGGCAAAGGCAGAAACTGAGAAATAAAAGACACATTTTGAACCGAGAGGATGATTAATTTTAGGACAAACCACCACGGGAAGTGGTGAATTCTCATATGATTTGGGTCAGCAGAAGGTGGAATCCATCAGTCAGTGACACACGAGGGGTCTGATTAAGTCATTTGCGAACCATTCCAGGCATGGAGGTGTGTGCATTGCTGAAGAAGCCCAGCGCTGAGCCGCACCATCTGACCCAGAAACCTGCCACAGGGAAATGGCTCTGGTCAGCTGCACGTTGCAACCTCGCTCTTCCTTGCTCCCTCTCACAGAATGGATTGCTCCCTCCTAAAGTGCCCATCCTGGCAACACAGGAGCTTAAGAGATGAACAGAGCTTGCTTTGAATTAGAGGGAAACTCATACACATACCTTACCAGCAGGGAAACACATACTTTACAAGGTAAACCGCACCTAAGACTTTTTTCCCTTCCCTCTCTTTTCAAATCAATCAGGCCCTGTAAGTTTGACTCTATATGCACCTCTCTTGCTTTCTGTCAAATTAAAAAATTCAATTCTAGGTGAATATACAATCTCTTCCATTCAGGACTGGTGCTGGCAAAGCATGGGATGATGGGAAGTTGCTGCTGGCAACATGAAGATGGGCTGCAGCCACAGAAATTCAATGGGATTCCCACATACTGACAGAGCTTAGATGCTATCAAGAGTTTGGGGATTTGGGTCACTTTGCTGTGAAAGGTTTGCTACAACTCAGTCAGGAAAGAGCAGCCACTGTGAGCCCAGTCAGGGAACCGTCTGCCTGCAAGAGACACTGGGACCACTACTATCACTGTCTTGTCCCTTCTCCTGCCCAAGCTCAGGTCCACACTCTGCCCTTGGCTTCCTATTCGTTATCTTTCCACAACCCATGTTTTGGAACAGCCTGGTTGTCCCATGGACCCTGAATGAGGCTGGGAACCAGTGAGATTCACAGGTCTTAGACCCACAACTCAAAATCCGAACAGAGAAGATTTTATACTTGCTCGTAATTTGGGCTTTGCCAGATCTGAGCATAGAGACCTTCAGTTTTCCAGCCTGCCCATTAAATTTCCCATGCCAACTCCATATTCACTGGAGGAAATAAATGAGAAAGAAGGGCTGGGAGAGACGAACTTTGTAACAAGCCACATCACTGTACAGAAGCAGGGAAAGGTAAGTAGAGTTTATTTTATCACCACTGCACAGGAAGTCTCAGTCCCAAAAATTGCTCTCATCCCAGCCAGCACTCCATGTTATTTCTGGCACCTTTGTAAATTGATTTGCAAAAAACCCCTTAGGAGTCCCTCGGTATCTCTCAGCTTCCTCTGTCTCAAGTATTTTAGGGCAAACCAGAGCTGCTCCTACTCTGTCAGGTTGAAGCAGCTCTCGGGGCCTCCCAGCACCGCAGCTGGCACAGACACACCGACTCCAGCTGCTAAATACAAAAGGCTGCCCCTGGGCACAGCCTGCTCAGAAAGTCGCGTTTGTCACTGGCTCTGCCCAAACTAGAGGAAATTAAGCCACCCCAGGCATGCAGATAGAGAGACTCTGTACCTTCTGTACAGGTCTAGTTTAAGAGAAATATCCTGAGAAAGACCCTGTTGCCTTGTTTCCCTGTGAGAGACCTGTCTCGTTTCATTCATGCCATATCAAACCTGACTAAGAGACAATAATTTAATTTTTTTTTAGCTCTTGTCTTCCAAAAAAAAAATAATGATCCTGCATTCTGGGGCGAAAGACACATTTTTAAAACTCAGTTGCAAATTTTGTTTCAAGAACTTGCAAATCGTTCATCAATTTTTCTTGTTCAGAGGGGTAATCTGTTTAAGTCACAATCTCCTAAATCTGATTTTCAGGCATAAAAACTGGAATTCGGGGGTCAGACTCGGGCCCATCGGTTTGATGGACCCGTAGAGGGCACCAGACACTCATTTTTCAGTGCACTGGCCAGGTGCTTATCCTGTCCTCCCCAGTAACTGCGCAGAGGGCTCCGGACTCCTGGGATGAGGAGTGGGAGCTCCATGGAAATAGAGTATTTGCATTCTAATCTGAACTGTTGGAATGGTGGGTATTTCAGTTTCCCGCATCTTCCAAATTAAATATTGAAATAAAATGTTGGCTTGATCTGAAATTACTTTCTCAAGTATCTGATGAAATGGGAAAAAAAATCAGCTAAAATATTTTCTTTTCCATTGCAAGATTTTAAACAAGAAATAAAAAATAATCTTTGACATGAGAAGTTTCTTCACATGGGAAAACACAAGCATTCAATTTGGAAACAAAAAGAACTATTTTGACTTCTCCTTCCCCCCCCCCCCACCCCTTCTACAACAGAAAATGAAATTAATTTACAGTTTGGTGTCACTGAATCTGCATTTTTCACCGAAAAGTTCAAACAGGACACTTCCTCCCCCTCTAGCCCCAGTTGTCTCCAATCAGGGCTCTCTGGAGGAAGTGTTTCAGTGGCCTTTGTGAAGATCACACCCTGAGAATCCGTTTCATTATTTACTCACAGGCAGCGCTAAATGAGAGGTAAATGGACGGGAAGAAAACAACCCCCCAAGTGACTCAGTGTCCTGTGAGAAGTGTGCAGAGCAGAACCACAAGTCCTGCTGTATTACCACGGTGGTTTATTTAATCTGTGAGTGAACTCTTGATATCATCTAATACATCTGCTCCCATCTTCCAGCCCATGGATGTCTGTCCTACAGGCAGAGCCTTTTCTGGGTTCACCTCCACATCAGACGGGGTAAAGGGGCTCAGGCAGTCCCACCCCAGCAACAGCCTGAGCCACCCTATGGGACAGGGCACCTGAAGCACCTACCAAGGCTGAAATCCTACACAGAGATGCACGAGGTTTTGCACTAAAGTGGATGTGGGCAGTTAACAGATGGAATCTAGGAAGTTGCTCTCAGTAAACCTAAATAAATTTGCGAAAGGGAAGGCAGGCACACCAAACTTGGAAGTAAGATTATGATCAAAATATTGAGGCAATTACTCTCTCTTGGTAACTCAATTGCAGACCCTTCAAGTCTCCTCAAGTTTGAAAACTTTCTTAGTTCAGGCTGCTGTCTTATTTTCACTAACCTTTACTCCCACTCGTCTCCCATCTTTCAAACAGCTTTTCACTTCTTGCAGCATGGAGGATGCAACATTCACAAGTTTTCAATCAACTTTAGTGGAGTTGGATTAAGCCCAAGTTCCTGCAGCAACTGGAATTCAGGTGTCTTTCTAAGACCAGTTATTCCTTATTGCCTAGGACAGACTTTGCTCTGCACTCCTTCCCTATTTCTCTTCCTTAAGAGATTAAATTATCCTTAAATAATATGTTTCCCTATTATTTTGTGTAGCAAACCCTCTCTGCTTCCTGCTTTATACATGGTTTGCATTCTGTGCACATGGCCTAAGAGATCACTTGCTCTGCCTCAGGGGGCAATTAATCCCCAGCACTGTAATCTTCACAGAGGCATTTAATCTTTAAGGAAAGATGCACCTGAAAGGAACTTTCTGAGAAGCGCATGGCTGATAGAAACCACTGGTAAAACCAACAGTTTAGCCAGAGGCTGGGAATCTCCTTTCTGCTCTGATCAAGTTTCCCCAGCAATTAAATGCGGAGCCTTCCAACACGAGTGTTTTTCTAAGGCTGATGAGCAAAAGTCTCAGGGATTCAATTTCAGTACCTTCTCACAGGTCCCTGTTTCGTAACTCAGCTTCTCCCATGAGAGCATTTGGTTTTGCTTCCTCTGGTTGGGAGAATCTTGCCTGGTATTGGGCTGACCTTACCTCAGCCCTCATATAGAAGTCCAGTTCCTATATAGTGGATGTGCAGGACAGAGATTCTTCCTATCGCACAAAATCTAAGCAAACAGAGGTCCTAATCCCTCCTTTGGCTTTGGAAGTGCAACTAAGGCCACAGCCATTTAGAAAGCACTTTGATGAGGTAATTACAGAGTGATGCATCCTTCATTTTCCCACCTTGCTCTGAACCAAGATATTCTAGATTACTTTTTCAGACTTTTCAACTTCAAGATATTCAGACCTTTCTAAGGGCACCAATACCAAACCTTTTGCCAGGGATTCCTCTGGAACTTGGCTGAAATTCCAAAGCTCTATTTCTAATTTGGCTTCCTCAACTTCTTTTCCATTTAGGCTGTTCCTACCTGTATCCTGAAACAGCTCTACCTTTTTTTGCATATGCGGTTAGTTGAGGACAATGGGAAACAACCCAGGAATCCTAATTTTTAAGCAGTAGTGGACAAGCAGTACGGCCTCTTATGACCTGCACTTCAGTGCCCAGATATGAAGAGACCAGTCAGATGTGGACCTCACCCTCACCTGCAACACATTCTCTGCACACCCAGCAACACTTTACAGCCATTCAAAACTTAGATTTATGATTTGGGAGACTCGTCACATTTAAGTCGCTGGTGGCACTCCATGTTGGGAACCACCACGCTTGACATCCCTCAAAAGAGATGACTCCTCCGCCTTCCATCGCTTTCCCTGTCTCCACTCATTTCGCTTTGGCTTCAATCAGGAGCTTTCGTGTTTTTGCTCAGCTACAGACTCTCAAGCATGGGTGGAAAGGGAAGGCAGGTAGCCTTGCTTTCCTGATTTATCCATGCTCAGCACATCCTTTTGTTCCCAGTCCACCAGAGCACTGCCTTCAGGCCAGCATGGCCCAGCTGCATCCCCCAGCACCCTCTCACACAGCTCCTCTCCAGTGTTGGCTCGACTGAGTGCAAGGAACAACACTCATTCTTCTCCCAGCCTTGCAGCAGAGCCGTGGGTCTCTCCAGCTGGGTCATGCCCCCACTGCCTGCAAAGCTGCCCCACTGAACCTGGGATAAACCAGCTGCATTTGCAAGGTCTGCTGCCTTTCCTTTGCCTTCCCTCACCTATGGAACAGGTCTGCCAGGAGTGCAGGTGCAGGGACCCCTTCATTGCAAGAGGTGAGGCTCACAGGTCAGCAGCACACATCAAAAGGGCAACATAAAGACCTACATTCAGGGCTGTGTTTTCAAACTCAGGACACAGGCAGATGGACAAAAAAAACATTAAGCAGATAATAAGTTTTAGGCAAACGCTTCTTCTGAAAATGGCTCCCTGAAAGCCCATAGACTTTTTCTGCCAATAATGAGGTTCCTGCCCTAGGCTAAGGGATGTCTGTAATACATATCATGTATGAATATGTTCAGAATAAGGGGTCTTTAATTCAGCAAGCAGTGCTGGACAAGTATAGGATGAGGTCAGTCTTAACTAAACTAAAGTTAAATCACTTTTGAACTGGTATCAGACAAAAGCTCATCTTGTAGGAAAAGCAGAAGGAAGAAAAAAAAACCAAGGCAAAAACCAATCTATGAGTCATGAGGTTGAAATAGGTTATTCAGTCCCAATGTCCTGCAGCCACATTTCCCCTCCAGTAAAATGGGTTTGAAGTCTGGAATCTCATGAAATGTTCGTGACAATGAGCTCAGCAGTATGGACACAGAAGAGTCGCCTTGTCAGACCAGTGTTTTCTACCAAGTCCCACCCACCTCCGGTCTTAGTTTGCTGCTGTAGCTCCTTGGACAACGTCAGGGAGTGATTGCTGCTGCATAAGAAGCATCCCCTTCAGCATTCTTCTCTGCATTCCTGTTCTTAGGGCTTTTTTAAAAAATTCATATTTTGACCCATTATTTAATTTATTATCTCTGCAATTGGTTATTTCTCCTCAGTTTCTTCTTCTTTAAACTTTCTTTGTGAAGTACCCCTCCTAGATTTTGTAGGGATGGGAGTGAAGGGTGACAGTTCTAAATGGGAACAACAGACATCTTGAGGAAAATAATAAGAAGAGAGAACATATACAGCAACACTTCTGAAACCTCCCAGCCTGCAAGGATTCCCTGAACCAGGCTTGGTTGCTTTGTATTTAATACCTGTTTTTAGATTCTTTTCCCATGGACTTGTCCAGTCATCCTTTGAACTCTTGGAGGTTTTTAGCAAGCACAATTTCCCCCAACAAAGCGTTCCAGGCCTTTCCTGTGAACTGGCTATCCTTGAAAAGGTCTCCTAATGCCATATTACACTTCTCAAATGTTTAGTAGCTGGTAGGCTCTCTGATAGATCTAATATGAACACTATGAGTAGGATACAGAACCTGTATCCTGAACTCTGGCTGTAAGATATTTCAGGTGAAAGTTGACCTAAATGTAATTACTGATGTCTGTATTGGCATTTTTTTTTTTTTTTAAATCATCTGAAGGAAACTTACCTGTGTTTGTAAGAAGAAATATAACTGAGTATCCATTAAGAACTGGTACCATTTTAAAAGTCTGTAGGTTTGAATCAACACCAACAGGAAGTAGCTACTCTGAGAAAGTTTTAGAGGTCCAGACTGTACCCTGAGAAAATAATAGGAGAAATCCAGTTCCAGAAAGCTCCTGCCACAAAATAGGTAACAAAATAAAAGCATAAAGAAACTAAAAGGGAATAAAGAGGGCTCAAATGTACATTTAACTGACTGACCCCTCTCCTCATCCCCCAGTATCGTGAACAGCAAGAAATCAAAAGCAAACATTTAATTGCCTCCAAAATAAAGCTGGATGGAAGCAAGCTTCAATTTGAACTTTAGGCAGAGGCTTCCACAGCGCTTTTATTTTAGTTGCTTTTCTCACTGGTAAAAGATACCTTCAGGAGCTCCTCCCCTAAGGATACACCGTCCTTAGGGATCCCGGAAAAGAACAATGCGGTGATTTTTATCAGCCCTCCCTCAGTGGCATTGCAACTGCAGGAAAGGATTGGCTTCCCTGGCAAACCACGAGGGTGTCCTGCACCTCGGCCCTGAATCCAGCCCTGAGTGAGTCAGTGCAAAGGCAGACTGTAAATCACTGAACCCTGTGTTGCACAACTGGCTTCTGGGGAGGCAGGAATACCGCCCCCGGGGAAAAGGAGCAGCCAAACAGCCTGAAAAGTAAAAGTCACCTGCAGGGACTACAATCCAGAAACCCCAGTCTGAACTCCTCAAGATTTTCATCAGCGTTTCCAAAGGAGAGGTTAGCAAACTGTGGACTGAAATGTGAAATCATTGGGCAAACTGACTGAACCACAAAATGAGTAACTTCCTCCGTGAGCTCCCCCCGGAGGGGTCGGGATTGCTTTAAGGTGCACGGCCTCTGTGATGTAAATTGTCTTGAACCCGAAGAGGTTTTGCAGATTTACATGATAAGGAACTGTTTTCTCCCCCAGCTATTAAGCACGATGTGGGGGAGAGATTGAGTGGGAAGGAAAGAAGAAAAGCAGAAGCAGAAAGCTGGAAGGAGGCTGTAGGGAAAGAAGATTCTTGTCCAACACTGATAGACGAGCTTGAAAGTCAGTGGGGTAAAGAGAGCAAGATCAGGATTTGGGCAGGATTATTTGAAAAGGAACTGCAAGTGGATATCACACCTGGAGCTGCTCAAGTCTGATGCCAATCTAGCAATACGTGCTTTCACCCACGTACAGAGAGCTAGCAGGTAGTCGTGGAACAAAACCAACACAGTCCTGATTTTCTAAAACATCTCTCCAAATATCAGAAATCATAAGTCCAGGTGATTCTGGAGCTAGTGATAATGTCTTTGGATTTAAAACGACTTGGTGGATTTTTTTTTCCATGAATTTTGCCCAAATTTTTTGCCCTCATACAAACCTTTCACTTCAATGGAATCACATAGCAAGGAGTTCCATTATTTAATCAAACATTACTTAAGCAGAGGTGCTCCGCTCAGGAATGGTGCTTTGGCCAGATCCTGCAATGCAGGAAGAGTTGTGGAGGTTGTCTGAGAGTACTCAATGATCTTTTGAGTCTGGATAACCAAGGGAAAAAAGGGCTACAGTGACTTCCAGGGACTGGAGAGTTCAGGGAAGCAGAACAGAAGCTCTTAATTGTGATAGGAACAAGGGAGCAGAGTACACAAATAAAGCTTTAGGAGTTTGAGGCCATTTCCAGACACTTCATATATCCATAGAAACAGATGAATTGGCATGAGACCACATCTACAAATGCAGTAGTGATATGAGGAGGGAGAAGAATCTGTGCCTCAGGCTCTCTTCCCTCAAAGAAGAAACAAGTCACGCCTGGGAGCATGGAGTGGCTGAAAGAGTAAGATGAAGACAGGAGATAAAAGGATGTGGGGAATTACTAACATTCAGTGAGGGGAAAAGGAGCAGAAGGTTGACATGGAAGTGATTTCTCTGTGTCTGAAGGAAATTTTCAATTCTTTCAAGGAACACTTTTCACCTCCCATTCCTCCAGGTCTTCAGAAAGCTTCATTCTCTTCATGTTCTCAGTGGTGCAACTCCCTCCACATCAGCAAACTTACATTAATGGAAGACAGCAGAACGAATCCCAGGGCTGGAAGAAGAAAACTCCTTCATCATGAGTCCCTTGCTACAGCATGTGAGAAGGCTCTTGCCTTTTAGCCTTGGAGAGGATATCAAATTGCTTTTAATGTTGCATCTATCAGTGCTGGGCCACAAGACATTTGTTTGCTTCAGGTGTCATGGGAGCTGAAAAATCTTTTTGCAGGGAATGATATTATCCCTCTAAAGCCTTATCTTAAGGAAAACATACACGATCTTGTAGGGAAGCCTCTCCTGGTTGCATTTTAACTTAACAGGAGGTTCCTTTCCTGACATATCTGTTAGCACAGGAATATCTGCACACACACATCCACCATCTACACAGCACTTTAGCAACCAAAGAATGTGAATCCCTCCTCAGATGGGCTGGGGGAGGGAGGCAGCCAGGGGAAGAAGGCTTCCCATGCCATTCCAGCTTTGCGATATCCCTGGAACGAAGGGGTAATTACACGAAAGCCAAATATGTTGGTTCTGAACTGCTGCCAGCTGGAGGCCTCTGTGTCAGCAGGGCCGAGCCCCACCATCCTCCAGCCACCACCCTGGAGTATCTCGCTGCCCAATGCTGCAAAAGGGATAACACATCTACTGGCCTGGGGATCCTAAACCTTGCTCTGAAAAAAAAAAAAACCTTACTGGGCTTTCTACAGGGCAGTAGAGTGTAGTGCTGTGGGCCATGGCCTTGGGAATGGAACAGAGAAAGTAGCTCCTGCCTTGCTGACGCTGCCAGAGAGGGAAGGGATGGATTCTGTACTCTGAGATAGGGACAGAAGAGGTTCAAATTACTGGCAGATTTTGGAAAGCTTTTTAAGTGGTATCTTCAAAGGGTATGTTACTTGTCCTTACTCTGATGGTGTCAAAGAATATTTCAAAGGGGGTATTGTTTGAGCACTTTCAGATGTCTCACCTTTAATGTCTCTGAGCTTCTGCTCCTGCAGTATAAATGGAATTGCCTGCCTTGCCTGTGATTTACTCTATAGGGGAAAATTTTACCCTCTGGAAGACTCCCATAGTCCCTGAAATTGTAAGAAGCAGGATAAATAATCACACCAAGAGTGTCTCTTGAAGTCTAAATGTTGTGGTTGTTAAAAATTGAATTCTTAGGTTGTTAGCACAGTTCTGCAATAAACTGCTGAATTCCCTTATGCCATTATTCTCTCTGTTCCTGTTTAGGTTTTCCAGTATTTGTTTTCTATGGAAGAATTTTTTCTTTTTTCAAAACACATTTTTGTTTTAAAATGTTCACTGTTTTTACCCATTGCTATCTTACTTCATTCTACAGAAAACAAAAATTTAAGTAGAAATATGATTGTGGCTTGCAAGAAAACCTCTGAAGTCAAGATACAATGAATTATTAAAAAGGTAGATGTCACTATCATGTTTCCAGCTCATCTGGGCACAGTTATCTCTGCTTGGGATGGGTTTGTACAGCAGCTTGCTCAGTGCTAGAGCTCGTCTGAGGTTTGTGGGCTTTCCTTTTAGACAAACAGAAGTAGTAATACAAGATCCAGCAGCATGAGTTCAGCCCTGTTGCCAAGGACCCCCACTCCTCATCCCTTCCAAACCCTGAGGAAATCCATCGATTACATGCTGGTTTTTGGAAGTCAGCAGTTTTGGGTGGTTTTGAACTGGGGGACCTCTTCTAAAGCAAACATAAATCAGCACATATGTATACACTCTCCTGCACACACAGCCCCCATACATCATTTTAATAAAACCTACCAAAACAAGGAGTCCACTGCTCTCAGAGAATTCACCTCCGTAAGAAGATGAAGAGAACAAATAGTGTCAGAGACACAAGTCATCTCTACTACCAGAAGTCTCAAATTTTGTGGTCATAAGGATGGCATAAAAACATGGCTATAAAGCAAGCATTTGGAAGCAAGGGTGTTTGCATGGCTAATGTGGCTAAAGAAGGAACAGTCAGTGTTACATGGCAACAGGAATAAAAAACATAAAGAAAATTCTGACCTTTAGAAGATTTGAAAGGGACTGTGGCATCTCAGGACAAATGCTTCCGCCTTACCTGCCTCCTACTTGAATATCTTGCTGGAAAACAGGAGGTGGGGTATCAGGCAGAGGGAAATGTGTCATTTACTGGCACTGCTTCCTTCCCCAGCACTCCCACAGCTGCTGTGGTTTTACTCACAGGCCCACTGAAGGTAGGAGGAATCCCGCAGCCAGTCTGGAAACACCAGTAAGGAATGAAGCAAAGAAATCCTGCCCCTGGACTCACCTAGTGGGCTATAAGCAGGGTTACTGTGGCCACTGCACAACAGCACAGACCACTTCTGTTCCTGCCCAACAGCATCTTACCTCATCCATCAGCCCAGGCTTGGACTACAACATGACTGGATATTTCTAGCCACAGTATTTTTCACTTCTTGGGTCAGGTTTCTTTTTGGGGTAGCTGGCTGTACCCTCAAAAAAAAAAAAAAAAAAGCCTCCAAAACATTTGTTGTATTTTACATCCCGCAGCGGTCTGAATCATTCAGCATTCTGAACAGCATTCTCCAACATCCCAGCCCTTCTCTCAGTGCTGTACTGTGGCACTGATCCCTTTCCTAGAGATACTAGGACAAGACAGCAGTTTGTGACTGGCTCCTCTTTCTGAGGGATCAGAAAGATCTCAGTTTCTTTGCATTGTGACACAACATTTTGCCTTGGGCTTTCTGGGGTTTTGGTGCAATCCTAAGGCGAAGCACTACTTTAAAAACAGCACCAACAAAACCATATTTTTCTGGCATTCATTTCTAGAAGAAATGAGAAGAGCCCAATTTAATATGCATGACTTCAATAGGTCCAATAAAATCTATTCCTTGTATACAACCTAATGCTCTTGCCATAAATTCAGATTTGTTCATGACCACAACAAAGTCCTTCAATGGTTGAGGAAGATCATTACAGGATTTTCCTTGTTATTACAGCCCAGCAGAGAAAGAGGTTTCAGCACAGCTGACAGAAGTTTCCATCTAGCAAACTCTGCAGATGGGTCACAGGCTTCCAAAAAGTGTATCAGTCAGAGATGAATTGGATCAAAGATAATCTGCAATGTGAAATCCTGTTAGAAAAGGGGTTTCCACTGCTTCCAGAGCTGAAACTCTCCTGAAAAAAGGCAGCTGATGTTTGTTTTGACAGCTGTGCAGAGTGAGAGGTGTGTGTGTGCATGCTGGGGAACAACACATATGGTGACCATGTGACACGACCCACAACCAGATGAAAGAAAACTGTCCAATATCTCCAGCAGTGTGGTTCAAATTCCGCTTCAACCAAATTGGCGGGCGTGACAAATGCCAGCTAGTCCTTCTTCCCTACATTGATTTAAGAGGCAAAGTACTCTGTTTGATCACCTGCGTGCTGTGGTTTTCATCTACTCCTAAAATTTTTGGGACACCAAATAGTGAAAAGCTGCTGGTTGTTAAATCATATCATTGCTTCTCCAGTTCAAGTTTCTTACTCTTCCTTCTCCCTTTTTAAAAATCGTGGTTTTTTTCCTTCAAGGCTTATGCCATTGTGGCAGCTCAGGGAAATGAAACTCTGTGTTCCTGCATAAGAGGAGGGTGATGCAGCACCAGAAAATTCACCATCAAGGGACAGGACAGAAGCCCAGACTGGAGCAGAAGAAATCTGACATAAACACAGACAGGTACAGAAAGGAACTGGACAAATGCAGGGAAGCGAAATCCATCTACAGCTATTAACCAAAAGAAGTGACCAAAAAAAGGTCTGCTCTCAGACCTCTGCTCTAAGGGACTGAGGGGAAAGAATTTCCCAGCCCCTGCTGTCTGCATTACCATTAATTCTGAGTGATAGAGAGATGGACAGGCTTAGGGGTCTCCCTGATCCACCACTGCCATTGGAGATGGGGCTTCTTTAGCAACTGCTACATGACATCCTCCTTGCACCCATACAAATAATTATGGTCTTTTACTTTCATCAGTAACACTGATGACTCCTTCATGCCCATACGGGACTCTCAATTATTACTGTGTCCAGAGGAAAAGATGTTCCTCCTGCCAACCAATCTATGGATGACACGGGTGCTGAGACATACCAACACCAATAGCACATACACTTTTAACATGTTTTATCTTAGGTCAGTTTTACTACTGAGGAGTCCTTGGTGGTTTTATTCCTTATCCTTGTCTGCCTATGATAGGTCACAAATGGTTCATGCTGTTGCATGATGCTTGGGAATGGCAGCATTAATCCAAGGGACTGTTCTATTGAGATGGGAATTTAATGAGTTACAGTTCAAACCTTTATTCTGTAACTGGCCTCATTTGTGGCTTTGGACAGATCTGTTCTCTTCCCATGCTTGGGCCAACCCAGGCATGTCCCACATTATCCAGGTGCCCAACAAACAGTGGCTGCTCAGGGTCTGGGGTCAGCTGTGGTACATGAGGCATCACACAATAAAGACTCAGTGATGGACAAGTCCTTCTACTCCTGCAGTAACACACCTTGCATCAGTGGTAACTCCTCACTGAGTTATGAACCTGGTAAGATTCAATCTGTAGCTTCACTTGAATTTCTAAAACTGACCTAGGAAACCCCTTCAAGTACAATATCTTTTCATGAAGTTCCAGATGGACTTGCCTGCAACACCAGGGAAGGCATGAGACTGTTTTGCTTCCCAGTCTGTTAATGTAAAATATTGAAATACAACTGTCTCAGCAAGGGAAGGGTCTAAAGATGCTCACTAAGAACAGATGATATAGTCCAAGCTGAGGAGACACCCCCTTCTCAGTTTGACCGTCAAAGCTTTCTATGGCCAAACAATCCAGCAAAAGCCTGACTGAGAAGCAGGAGAAGCTTGTTGAGTTATTGTGGAGTGACTTTCCCAGGAGCTGCTCTGTTTGCATGTGTCCCAAAACATTCAGGGAAGAAATCTTAACAGAAGGATGAGTGGATTTAAATGAGATTAATATTTCACACTGATGATGATAGAAAGTGTCTTGGTTGTTCCAAATCTCTGCTTTGAGGCGATGTCAGAAGCAAATGGTTTTGTGGATTGTCCAGCAGTTAATGCTTCCTCCCTGCCTTGAATGAAACCTGTCCACACAGGAACCCCTTGAGCTTTATTTGGATTCTTAAGCTGACTTTTTAAATGAGCAGAAAACCACCTATAATGAGTACTCAGTTTAATTAAAAATTCCTTTTGTTAATCTGAAACCTTTTCCTAACCACTTAAGATTGGCATTACCAGAAATTTATTTACGTAAACCAGTCCACACAAGCTTTACATTAAATCCATTAGGGGAATAAACATACCTTTAATTCAATCAGTTCAGTGTTGATTGCAAACCAACAACCATTAAGTGGCTGCAAATAGCCTATAGTTCTGTCACAAATACCTTGTCCAGTTCTGTAGGGAGCTTTGCTAGAAAAGAAGAGTAACTGGAAACCTTGAACAGTGGCAATCCAAGGAAAGATGCTACAATGGTCCCTGCTTTTCTGGTCAAACTAAAAATTCCTTCTGCAACTGGTTGCTGAACATCACATTAAGAAGATATGCTTAAGAAATAAAGACTGTTCCTGACAGTAAAGNTCCTTGCTATGATTTATTGGATTTTAAATGTGCTCATGTTGTACCCATCAGCCTCTCTGCTGCTATGGAGTCTGTGCCAGAATTATGACAAATGAGATTTTTCTGCTCACTAAAAGTTTTATCTGAATTATCTACCATGTTAGAGGTCATGGGTATAACACTTCATTTTTCTCAGTACCATAGATACACTGAATGTGGATGCCAGGTCATGAACTATTTCACAGGCTTGCTATCATGAACTCATGTGAAAAAAAAACATAGTGCACAATTAGGCTTATCTTCAAGAGTTCCCAAGAATGAAGTCCAGTCTACACTGATTTATCTGATCTTTCCTATAAACTGGAATGAGGATAGTGTGGGGGCACAGAATTCACCCTGCACGATTGTAGCAGAACAAAAGAAGGACAGCAGGAATGGTGAGCAGCACCTGAAGAGTGGAACCCTGACAGGTCTTAAAACGATCTGGCCTTTGAAAGAAATTGTCTTCTTCTAAACAATGACTTGGTAAATACAAAGCACACGCTGAGATAGCTACTGACCCTCACAGAGGAATCTGCCACCCGTGTAGAGACAGAGCTCGAGGGAGAGCTTTCTGTAGCTGTGCTTGACCCTTAGATAGTACTGGAATGACCAAGTTGGGAAAAAGCCCAGTTAATGTCTTCCTCTCAAAGACAGTGGTGGTGGAGATTCATCAACGTTTGGGGTTACAAATAACTCCAAAGCACTGAGAAAACAAAGCAAGAACATGTGAAATGTGGGATTATCCCAGATGTTGCACTTTAACTTCAGTTGGCAAAACCACGACCCGAGTAACCTAGTGAGATGGATTGCAGTGCAACTGGATGTATATTATCCATATTATTGGCCTAATATTTCAAGCTGATCTTCTGCTTACAGTTCATGTCAGCACATAGACTGGCTTATTCAACCTCTTGAAAACATCTTGCAGAGATAAAACACATGTGTATATATTATAATCTTTGGTAAGTCAGAGTCTTCTTTTATGAAACAGTGACGTTTACAGGGGGGGACTGATCATTTTCAGATGTTTTGCTTAATTCAACTAAGCAGTTAGACAGATACTAACAACACAAGAACAATCCTAAACATTTTAGAGCCAGAATCTCTTCATCACCCTGGACCAGTCACTGATCTGCAGCCCTGTGAACTACATTTACACTTTGAGTTTCCTTGTCAAAAATTGGAGCTTGGATGTGCCAGCAGTTTTAAAACCTTCTGCAACACTGTCCCTTTGAGGTGCTCATGGGACTTGTGGTTAAGTGAGACATCACTTCTTTGAGCTGAACCTTATTCTTCCCCATACAGTTTTAATTTTTTAATAGGTGGGAGCCAGAAGAAGAGAAAGGGACAAGGGAAGATGCAAAGCTGAGTGATGAATTAGAGCAGAAACACTGGAGACACAGTCATCTGAACACACACTGGTTACGTAGATTGCCTGGTGAATAAAAGCTTCCAGCCCCCTGTAATACAACACCTGAAAAACCACTTGATATCCCAGAAGCTGGCCCCACTATGTAACAGGAGATTGCTTGTAAATTTAGAAAAGAAATTGCCAAGCTACTGAGCTACCGTGGGAAACCTGCCAGGGTATCACCTTAAGGAAGGCAGTGCTGGCTACTGGGACTGTGGTTGCTTCTCATTAAATGCACGAACAGCTTCTGGAATAAGACATTTCTCTGTAGTATTCCTCTGGCAGACTGGAATTAAGGAGTCAGAGAGGACAGGCCCTGCTCTCAGCTAGCAGGAACGTGACAGCCATTTTTTGGCCCCGCTTTCCCAGCTGCTGTTTGGAAAGGATCACCAGGCTTCCCCTTACGGGGAATGACTTAAAAAAGCAGGTCTTTTGTCCATAGATCTTCTCTGTGCAGTTTGTGCATGACAGCAAATAAACCACGGAGAATACATTAGTAAATATATTATGATGAGAGAAACTGTGAGAGCATTTTGCTCATCAACCTTTGGGGCAAGACTGCTGACTGGTTTAAATGGCACAGACATGTTGATTTCTAAAGACAGCTATTAGTGGGAAAGCTCAGGTGACACTCAGACACCTCCATCCTGTTGATGACCATCCAGAATTCCACAGGGAACAGAAAGACAAGGACTCAAGACTGCTGCATAAACCACCAAGGACAACCACTCTTCCCAGTTACCCCTAATTACAGTGGAGAAATCTCTTTGATTTCAAGGCTAGGAAGCTACATTTACTGCAGAATCAGGATGTGGCTGAATGAGATTAGGGTGTGTAAATCTTCACATATAAACTTTGTTCCCTTGTGATGAATGTAATTTGATGAATGTCCCAATTTTTATTTATTTTTAAGGACTGAAACAAAGATTGTAATTGCTCAGCAGTCAGGTTGCCAAAACGTCCCTTTTACTCTCTTCATCTAAAAAGCTGACTCAGACTTGTATTATATTTAAATATTTAATGTTGACAAACACTGAGAATCATCTGCAGAGAGCTACAGAGTAAAATACCAAAAATGAAAGATACTTATTTGTACTTTTTCCACAAGGTGAAATGAGCACTTATAGCAGTGACTTCCCTGAGCAATTTTGGGTGGGATAAACTGCACTCTGAAAGGGCCCATTTCTTTCTGAGTTCAGTAATGTTTTTCAGAAGAACTGAGACATTTATCTGCTATTGAAGTTGAATTCTTAAACCATTAGAGGACTGCCAATGCGGCATGCTTTATCTTTGCTCTTTATAGGAGGATAAAGTTTTCCTCTCAGAGAAGAGCTATTTCTTTATGGTATTTCAAATCTTTTCTAATAAATGATACAGATCCACATGCCCATGTTTGGAAGGATCTGCAGTGCAAATTCTTTGGAACTCCTGACTGCTCTCAAAAACATTGAATTTTTCTGCTTTATGGACTCTATAGATATTGATGGAAATATAATTTGTTCTGTTAGCTGTAAATTACTCAGCTTAGCTTTGTCCTCATCATCTGAGGCATCACAGAAATACCAAAAAGAAAGAGAAAGAATTCATTAAACAGACATAAATGCAAAGACAAAGTGTGACAAAGAGCCAGAAATGTGACAACTGAATGGTAGAGGCGGTTCCCTATAGCTTTCAGACACTTTCCTCCCTTTTCCTATACAACCTTTTCTTCCCTGTACAACCTTAGATCGAAAGCCCTGTGCAGAGTTACAGAAGAAGAAAGGATATTTGCTGCCTGTTCTGCTATAGGCTTGAAGAGACAAGAGAGTCTCTATGAAATGCTGCAATTACTCTGACAGAGTCAGAAGTGCACTGTGCTCACTCTTCAAGTCTAGACACTGCTCTTGAAAAGTATCTGGAGAGACATCCATCAACATGGCTGCAAACATTTGCATCTGCATAGGACACCAGAGCCTGAAGTTTATCACACACTACAGGATGGCTCGTTAAGCTTATTTAAGTGTGGGATGAAAAAAACATATTAATAAGTTAAAACAAAAATGTTTAATGTTTTATATTTTATATAGATGACATGAATGCAACAAAGCAGTTGAGAGTTTTGAGGCTTGTGCAAAATGCAGTGAGAAGCTTTCGAGACAATCTGCTCCAGAAGGTTTTCTGTGTTTGTGACACACTAGCCATTTTCCTTTTCTTGCTCTCTTCTTTATCACACTGGGATAAAGGCTATTGTACAGTTGGAATTCTCTCTGCCAAGAGTCATAAAATGTTGCTTTTCCCTTTGTTCCAGGATTTCTTTCCCAGAGGTTCTTTCTACTCTTGTGTGAGCCTGAAAATGTTATGATATGTATTTCCCATTTATTTTGAGACTCAGAATAGGATCTGGAATGGACATTGTGGGGAAGACACTTGGGTGAAGAGTGCAATGTATGCATAGTTTGTGGTACTAAAAGGTACAGGAAAAACATGACTTGAAACTGAACCTTCAAACTTGTTCTAGAATGAAAGAGAACTACCAGCCCTATGGGCAGCAGTCTGACAGACACAACTGTTCTCTTAGCATAAACTTTTTAAATGTAGCCCTTCTCTTTGTGTTCACTTAGTGCCCTCCTTTGTTGTGTTAACTTTAAACAGTTTTTTGACTTTTAACATCCCATCTGCACCCTTCCTCATATTCACTGGCACAGGATTTTCATTGGCACAGGTTTTCACTGTGTTGCCACCATGCTAGAGAGGGCATTCCCAAGAAGACATAGAGGCAACTTGTTGCTTTCCTTCAAAACTGCAATGCGTGAAAAAGCTTTGATAACAGACTGACAGACTGAGGCTGGTGCCGCTTATGATGAGGCAACAAAGAAAGTTTATTTCATCAGCTGTATCTGCTGTTGTCTCTCATCTCGCTCTTGAGCAGGAACTGCCTTTATGCACACTGCCTCTATCACATCACAGTAGCAGTTAGCTTTTCTCCAGGACAAAGGCTTCTGAGAGTCCCAGCAAGGCAAACAAAAATTACATGTGACCTCTCTCTCCCAGCACTTCCGGCTTTCTGCATTGCATCCTGCACCCACCAGCACACACAAGCCCTCAGAAGTGCTGAAAGCAGACAAAATTGTATGAGCTATGTGGTAGCTGCCAGCAAGCACCAGTGCTTCAAAGGCAGCCAAAGTCACAGCTTTCATTTCTGTTAGGCTCATGGTCCACCCTGGAAAATGTTTCTGATGTTTTTACAGGTTTTACCATGATGGCAAACTCCCTTCAGCATCAGCATCAGAATGTCCTGTACCTTCTACTCCTAATGAAATACTGCCCACCCAAAATGGGCGAAAGTTTTCCACTAGTCCCATCCCAGGCCAAGGATGGCATCCTGTGACTCAACATCCTTGTAGGCTGTAAGTGGTCCAAGTGTGGCTTTCCATGTGAGAGCTGCTGGGTAATCCAAATTCCTAGCTGTGGCAGGAAATGAGCCAGCAGGGATAGCTGAGTATGAAAAAGATGGGTTACTTCAAGACACTTCCCAGTGCAAGTCTGAAGGGAGCCACTGTCTCTTGCTGAGAAGCAATCCTGTTTCCTGAGAGTCTACTTTGAGTCTTGTGGCTCTTGGCTATATGAAAATTTTGCTGTGAAGCAGAGAGGGTTGGAAAAGTAGGCCACTCCCTCAAAGAAGTCTTTTGCTAGTCTAGAAATATCATTAGATGTGAAATCACATTCTTAACTTATGCTGGCAGGTGATTAGGGCAGACCCAGTATGAGGCTGCCAATTGCAGTATGTCAGAGTTTGTACGAAAAACTTGGGTAGGTTTCATTTCTTTAACAACACATTGCAACCTATGGGTCATGTGTCTGCCAGACTCCAGCATCTGAATCTGCATCCCTGACATCTGAGCAGCCACTGGCTGACATTCGATACTGCTCCACTGAGCTTACTAACTCTCACTACTTGTCCTGGTGAACTTTTCGTGGCCACTCCATCCATTACAGCTACCCAAAGGGACAGGAAATCAATGCTGGTATCAAGCAAATGCAAATTCTGAGTCAGCCACATGGAGCAAAGGAATCACAGCTTCCAAATATGGCAGCAGGCACAATGTGGAAGCGGAGAATTGTGGTTAACACAGCCTTGAATATTCTGGGCATTTTACCCAACACAGCAGGAGTGTCTTCAGATGAATGAACTGGGCTCCTGACACTGTGTGTATAAATTTTCAAGTGGGTTTTACTGTCTCCTTTCTCCAGAGGAAACAAGGGCCACAATAGACACACACACACACACACACACACACACACACACACACACACACACCCCCCCCCTCCAAAAAAATCAGTAACAGAAACACACACAGACAGAAGCCCCCAAGATCACCCTGTTGATGTAAACCATAATAAAAAACACACTCTGGTTTGTGGAAGGTTCTCTGGAGACTTGCATGAAAAAAAAGTATGCGCGCTTTCTGTCTACTATTTTTAAACCTCAGTTTCCAACGGATACTCAAGGTCACCTAAGCTGAGCTTTGACACATGTGATGTTTAACTGATTGGAAAGAAAACAGCGGGGCGGGATGTGGTGGCAATAAAACACTGGCATTCTCTTGTCAGGCCTTCAGAATTGCTCAGCGGTTGCGGTTGGATGATGCACTTTGTGGACCAGCCGTCTGGTGGGGAGCCCTTGGATTTAGGCTGATCTCTCAGATTATTGGTTTCCCCATGCTCCTCCTGGGATCAGGAAAGAAGATGTTGACAACGCATGGATGCTTTGTGCAAAAAACGTAGCGTTTCATTGGTAATGCTCATGGTGAAGTCCATCCACAGGGAGCAAAGATTTGGAAATTATACTTGGCAGCTCTGTTACCCCACCAGCCCCTTCCCCTTCTCCCTTGAGTCTGGATTTTCCTGCTGCTGGGGTTACTGTCAAGGTACAAGGCATAAACTCAAAGAATCCAATGATATCCCCATACAGTTGGCCTCTTTTCTGGACATGCTGAAATTCAGAAGGTTGACAACATGTCCTCAGAGTTGTAAAATCCTAATTTTATGGACAGTGCTAGCAAATCTTTTTAGGCTATTTTCTTAATCATCTGAATAATGTCTTTTTGCCATTCTGCATCTTTAGTTAAAATGCCTGTGGAAAACTTGGGAGAAAATGGTATTTCTGCTAGAAGTGTCACTGATCTCACAAAATGCTTTACAGCCACCACTGCCACCACAAGGGAAAACAGTGGTGAAATACAGACCCAAAACTGAGCCTTCCAAAGTCCAGGCTAGCATACTGTCATGAAGAATCCTGTCCTCAGGACCAGTCTGATATTCTTTATAACTGCCATAAAGTAAAAAAAAAGAAGAAAAAGTGGGAAAATACCAACCTTCTTTAAAACTACAAAAGGCTTTTTTTTTTTTTTTGGTTTTCAAACCTAGATCAAAAAGATTACTCTGTGATTTAAACATATTGCAATTTTGCAGCCAGCAGGGAAAGCATTAAAATGAGAATATTTCTGTCCTGAATGTCTGTGAATTTACCATCTGCAGAGAGGAAAAGCCTCAGTTGCCTTCACAGTTCACATACCAATGGCCTGCTTCTGCCTTGAACTAAATTCCATTGGATTTCCACCACTGTCCAGTGAGGCTAATACTGTTCCCTAAATATCTATCCAACATGGAAAAAAGTCAGTCAAAAATTTACTCCGTACAAAACCAAGTCTCCCCCTGCCCTACAGTGCTAACATTTACTAATACTATGTACTGAAGGCTTGCTAAGTCCAGAAACTGTGGATTTGGGACATTTGCCCTCACTATGAGGGATCACTATGATCTTTTTCTCACCTCAAGCCTCACACAGTATGTAGATCTTTGGTCTGTAAGCTGAAAATTATAGTTGTTAACATTTTTAATCTCCTTCCAGCAGGTGGAGGTAGATGTGTGTTAGATTCTCCTTTGGGAAAACAAGTGAGATCTATAGCTCAGAAAGCAATTTTATGTGCATCTAAACAACTGTTTGCAATATCTCCTGTATCATCCCTTTATCTACGATTCCCTTTTGTTTTCTTCTCAAAAGAAGGAAAAGTTGAGAGAATGAAAAGGAAGAATATTTCTGCATTTGGAATGTGAAAATATCTTGTCTCCCTTGAAACTTTAAAAATCCTGTGTGGATAAAATTAAAAACTCATCACAAAGTTGAAAAGTTCCTATTACTCTTTATTTGTTGTCTCTAACTCTCAGTTTTTTCCAGAGTCTCCATTTGGAGTTGGAAAGTCAGCACTGTGCTGGAAAATGCCTTTTTCCAGAAGGCTTCTGCCTTACAAACAAGGGCCAAATGTTTGAGGTAAGAGCCTGATTACATCTGGAAAGCCCATGTGAAGCTTTCTTTACAGGCTTCTTCTCTTGGCCTCGTCCTTTGCTCTAAACGCTGATGAGAAAGGAAGAGTTTCAGGAGACATTCTCCAAGCGGGTTCCCTCAGACAGCCTTTTCTCAGGGCTTCACCAGGACATTACTGGTGTCTGGGCACATGCAAGATAGGAGTCACAAACCTTGTGGGGAGCACACAAGGGGAGCTTTCTCTGGACAGAGTTCACTGGATATGGAAGGGCCTCTCCACTAATGACTCAGATGCTCAACTCCGAACATTCCTATCCCATGTTGATCAGATAATGATCTTTAAAAAATTGTAGCTGCCATACAAATGGAGAGCAGAGGAAGACAAAGACGTGGATTCCTGGAGGATTTGTGTTCCAACCTGAAGGAATCCCTGGCTTGTCAAAGGGATTAGGGTGACCCTAACAAGACTCATCCACATCTTCTCATGGAAGTCATTTGGGTTCATTTGGGGCAATGAGGATTTTTCTCACTGGGTTTCTTTTGCAGCCCCCTTTTGATAAGGGCTTTCCCTGGAAAACCTCAGTTGTCAGGGTTAATGGCTTAAGCAGTGTTGATAGATTCTGTTTATGTTGGGTGAGGGGGTTCAGGTGGCCCAGTCTAATGTAAGCTTTCCATCAACTGTAAACAGCAGCTTTTTATGTCAAAGCTGTGTTTCTGCCTTTTGACAAAGCATTAACAGACCTATGAAAGGAAGAACTCAGGGTGAGGACAGTAGGAACAGCAAAGAGGTTTAATATGTCATTTCCACTACAAGTTGTGCTATTTTGACAAAGGAGTTTGTCTTCTCTGCCCAGGCACCAGAGAGAGTTCACATTCACCATATTCTGGCTCCTGTTCTGTTCTACCTCAGGAGCTGGAGAGAAATTTGTGGTAGTGTCTCTGCCAGCTGGGAGGAAAGGTCACTGCTTAGACCTCCCCAGTCTTATGGTGAGCTAGAGGAGGTTCTGCCTTTGACCACAGCCTTTTCCTGAGGCACTCATTTAGAAATGGCTTGTCTGAAATGGGTCCTGCCTGGGAAAATATTTCCTGTATGGGTTCACAGGAAGCTTCCCATGTGTTGTCTGTAAGCAGAGCTATTCCTAGTCTGACAGCTCTGTGAAGACAATTGGACTAAATTAAGACTTACTCTATGCCTGTGGTCTGGCATTAGGACATGACACCTTTGATGATATCTTCATTATCTGGTCCCACCCAGAAATGAGACAGATCCAAGATTCTTTGGCTTACAGGGAGGAGGATTGGCCACTGGCCCAAGTTAAGAGCAGAGTGAATGTGGAGCTGTACATCATGTGGTGCAGGAACACCAGCCTTCCTCTCACATTCCCAACCTTGGTGACTGGCTGTGCAGAGAGGGAAGATGTTACAAGGCACATGCTTTGCCCCAGGAGCCCAGATGAAACTGGTCCATAGGCCAAAATATTCTTCTGCACAAGGATCAACATTCAGTCAGGAAAGGCAGTGTGAGCCTAAGGGTCCTCCTAGGAACAAGAGAGAAAGGCCACTGTGGGAGATGAGATTAATTCTATCCAGAGCAAATTAGAGGGGGTAGGATGAGGAAGAGGGTCTGTAGGAATTATAAGGTTAACTTACTGAAATTCGTGTCCTATAAAGAGATCATCCATACTCCAAAAAGCTTGTGATGAAAAGCCGGGTTGTCAGCAACATCATTTACTCTTTTACCACAGCCACCAGTAGAGATAAGCATAGTCCTGTTTTAGAGGGAACTGCGTGAGAATGCTGGTGTAATCCAAGAACCCCACTGCCTTTAACCTGTAAGCATCTCAGAAACTTTAACACACAGGGACCCTACTCAAAGGATGAAGACTTTCAAATTCTGTTTAAATGTGATAACATGTAAATAACTTGGATTGGATGTGACAAAGTAAAAAAGTACTTTGGTTTGCTCCAGACTTCCTTCCAGCAAAGACCTCAGGAGGGAAATGGGAGTTGGGCAATGCGTGACAGTCTTCATTTACTGGATGCAGGTACCAGAATTAGAGAAAAATCATAGACAGAAGGGTTTTACTGAGTTCACACGTCACAGTCTCACTGACTGTGGAGTAATATTGCTTCCCAGGGAGGTCTTGCCTACCCCTGCTCTACCAAAAAAGTCCCAAGCCAAGACTACCCTTGCATCCCTTTCTCTTTGTTGGGATCTTTTCTATTACCTTCAGGATAAGATGGAACTTATCTTTATAACCATTTATTAATGTTGTCGACTGATGAACTGGCAGGAGAACAATCTGGCAGAGCAGTGAGTCTGCTGAGAAACGACCAGTGGGAGGCCTGAGTGAGACAGCAATGGACTGTAATCAGGCTTGCACCATCTGATTTTGCTTCTCTTATGCTGACAGATTCTTGGCTCAGACCCAGTAACTCAGAGAGGGTAAAGGATGGCAGCTAGTATTTTGGCATGGGAATTAGCAGAGCATTGCGGGATGTCAGAGAACCATCATCTCAGAGGGCTGCAAGGTGGTAAAAATGTGGCTTACAGGGTTAAACCACGTTAGAATGAACTTGCTCTGCCAGTTCAAAACAGCTGAAAAGTCTGTTATCTCCATTTATTAGTTTAATCCTTTAATCTACCTTGCTGTCCAATTAGATTAATGAAACAGAATCCCATTTACAGCTTGACCTGTGTTATCATGCTTATACCATGGGAATAAATGTATTTATGAAAGGGGTGTGGAAGTTCCTGGGTGAGGACTGCCATAGGGTATATTCAGTGAGGGCTGAATAGCTCATTAGTGACCTGAAGAGCATAGGAGGGCTTGTGGGACTAACCCATCATCACAAGACAAGGTGATGTTCTTGCTATCATGTTGCCTAACAAAAATTTTAATAGTTCAAAGCAGAATTTATTGCATTGCTCGAGTGCTCCTGAACTCACAGATTTTTTTTTTTTTTTTAAATATATAATGGTTGGGACTAAACTGCTTTATATATTAAGAAATGGATCTGCTTGCAAGCAGGATCTGTGATAACTATTTAATGGAAACCAGCAAAATACTTTGCTGGTGTGTCTCTAGGACTTCCCTTAAATTGCTAGAGGTGTTCAGATGAGGTTCCCTGACAAGCACTGACACTCTTTTTCTCTTTTCTTGGGCCAGATTCTGGTTCCACAAATTACTCTCCAGAGCATTTTGACTTCAATAGTTCTTTCTATAGTGAGACTACTTATGGAGAGGGGCCAGTGCTGAACCACCCTTGACACCAGGGACTTTTGGAAGTCAACAGGATTGAAAAAGTAACTCTCACCAGAGAAAGACTTTTCTGAAAGGACTTCCATACTCCATTTCATACAGTGCCTGAGGTGCTTTTGCCTATCTCAGCATCCAGTTAAAATTTGCTCTGTGCTAAAACATACTAGATAGGGAGGCAAAGGTGGTTAAGGCACTCATGAGGATTTGGGAGGGCTTTGTTTAATTCTCTGCTCTAAGACTGGTTCCCTGCATGACCCTGAGGCTGTCCCTCAACCCTGTGGTGTTTCATTTGTAAAATGGGCAGGGTATCACAGAGATCCTCCACAGGAATGCAGCAAGGAGAAAGTGTTAGACACTAGGTTGTCTCTTCTGTCCTGGTAAAGATAAGATACCATGGAAGCCTACCAAGAAGAGCTTATAATCAATCTCCACAAAGCTCTGGGAATTCTCTGTGTTTCTTTACTTCCCTCTGAGCATTATCTGCATTAATGGGTGAAGACACATGAAAGGTGCACTATCTTTTACCAGTCCCTCAACTCTTGCCACTTGTTCTTTGGCCCCAAAGTCTTACTACTACATCTGAAATACTACATGTTAAATCTACCCTGAACCACATTTTTTGTAGTCACCCTGTACCCTGTGATCTCTGAACTAACATCTGTCAGGACTGCTGCTTTGGTCAAAGCCACAGGAACATGAGGTAACACACAGCTTTCTTATTCTGAAAACCTGGTATGGGAATGACATGAGCTCACCCACCACTTTTCACTGAGTAAACAGCCTGCAAATGGAATTAAAAAAAAAAAATAGAAGTGCTTATGGTTGCAAAGGATCCTGGAAAAAAGCTTTTAAAAAGCCATAGTGGTGAATTGTTTCTAGCCAAGCTTTTGGCAGTTGCATTATTTGAAGATATACCTTGCCCCTGCAGACTTCAGTATTCTGAAACAAGTATTTTGTGGCCCAGGAAATTTCTCACAGAGGCTGATTAGATGACCCTTAGCCTATAAAATCAGAGAATAATTTAGACCCGATGGCATCTTTGGTGGTTTCTGGTTCAATTCATACTACAAGGCTTTGATGGCTTTCGCCAGGACCTGTCTGGAGGAAAAGGAAAGAAAACACGAGAGATAGCTCTGGAAACTGTAAATAGCAACATCTTTGATGATTAGGATGGTTTTATTGCTTTTCCTGTTAGGGAAATTACTAAGGGTGTCTTCATAAGACATCAGCATCCAGTGGGTTGGAAACAAGGTATTAACAGTCTTGGGTCTGTTTTGAATATACATTCTTTTGCTATACAGTACTGAATAGAACAATTGTTCTTTTTGAATTGCCTAATGAAAATGCTATCATCCTCTTCAACAGTAGTAACATAGATCTGTGTTCACTGGATAAGAAACTTTCCAGGAGTCAGGAATCCTGATTCCAGCTCTGATACTGGCTTGCTCTGTCATCTCAGACAATTTACTTCTGTGTCCTCCTTTTCCTCTCATCTGCATGATGTCCTTTGAAATGTTCTGATGAAGATCTCCATGAGTGAACTTTGAAAATAAAAGTTACTGTAATAATTGAGGGTATATTTAGTCCAGCTTGAATGACTGAATGCCTGATTTAAAAAGTCAGGAAAACATGTTTTCTTTAAACAAAGTCTGGTGAAAGCTGCCAGAGAAGCAGCATTTTTTAGTTTTCACCTGAATTCTACTTGATGCTGGGTACTTGAGGGCAGGCTCCACTCTTTGGGGGAAGCTGGACAGAATATTAACTGGCTTAAGTTCTGTTCTGAAGCTATTTCCACACATGGGAACAGCACAACCTGTTGTTAGGCCTGAGTGGGCACAGAAATCCTGAGCAAAGAAATAGGAGGGCTCCTCTACCCCATGTAAATGAAACCTTAGCACTTTCTCTCAGTCCAGGTAGAGGACTTTGCTGCAGAGGGACTGCACACCCAGGTCTAGAACATGCTCCTTTTCTGGAACATAAACCAGCCATTTCCAGATGGTGGAAGAACAAAGAAGAAAGATCTATTATTGGATCTCACTGTTTGTGGTTTTATTTTCTCCCCTCCCTTTGCTTTCTAATGAGAGTCAGCAATTTGGAGAGTTTGTGGACAGAGTGTTCACTGGAGGAGCTTTCATTTCATGGTTACCCATTTGTGCTCATTGCCAACTTTGCAGCTAATTGAAACAAAACTGAGCTTGTAGATTAAATGGCAACCCCTGGGATTTGTTTCTGCAATTACCAGCACTCCTCCTAGGCAGATTCTAATTCAATACCAAGTTCTTAGACCCACATGCAGAAAACACTGGGAAAAATCCCACTGCCTGGATGACATCAGAGTTAACTCTGTCCAGTCCAATTCAGCTCCTGCAGTCCATGACAACTGTAGGTGAAATCATGGCCTGTTCAAATCTGGGAAATCTGCCACCAACTTTGTATAGTTAGATGAAGGCTAGGATTTCACCTTGGAAGACTGCAGGAACTCTTTTTTCTTGACAGCACCACATTTCCAGCTTCACAGCTTGCCTTGCAATGGCTGAAGTTTTACAGAGTGTGTTTTCCCTCAGTGTGGTCAAAGTAATTCAAGCATTTCATAAAAACACATGCTCAGCTTTGGAGCATAACCTTTTGCAAGCCCCTTGCAGATACCCTGTACCCAGACTGAATTCCCTGGATGGGAAAAAGGGGGCTAAAAAATAGAGCATTTGCAAAAAAAAGCATTTTGAAAGCAGTTTCCAGGGGTTAAAAAGTAACCAGTCACCTCTGAACTATTTTCACCAACAGATATTCAATCTGAGCATTCGCAGACTGGGGGATGAACACGTGGTTAAGTAGATTCACAATGTGATACCAGGCAAGCAAAAAGTTGGCTTTTGCTGTATCTTCTCATTGGCAGAGAGAGCTGGAGAGAATGCACACTGACTAGCAAGGATTTCTACTACCATATCTGTTTCCATGGTGTACAGCAAAATTTATCTGCCAGCTCACTGACAAACTTTCTCCACTTCTAATTCAATTGAACCTGCTTTCATTCCAGACAGTGCAGCTGGAGAGTTAACATGATAGAGCAGAAACCAGCCATATCAGGTTCTGGATCACCTTTTCTTGCCCTCTTTCAGCTCACCAGTAAGAATTCAAGCATGGAAAAAATGCTAAACTTCTCTAAGTGATGTTACAAGTCAGACAACCCTTGGCTTGGTGCTGGGAAACTGGCAGTTTTCATCCTGAACAGCCAAGGACAGAGTAAAACTGGAATAGGGGATATGGGAGAAAATGGCTGGAGAACTTATGTGTGAGAATGCACTAACATGCTTGAGGGTAAAAAAGAAAACAGATATGCTCAAGCCCTGTAAAACTCAAGGGAGAATTGTGTGAGTATTGAGGGATGGACAGCACCCTGCAGATTCAAAGAGGTGTGTGATACCAGCTAGAATAAGCTGGAGATGTGTACAGAGTAGAAAACGAGAGACAGGTTTTTATACCCTCACAGAGGTTGTTAAACTCTGGGGCTCTCTGCCACGTGTCAGCCCTTTACATGGCCTCAAAAGTTAGTTAGACAAAGGCCTAGAAGAAAAATCAATAAATCAATTGCAGAGGTACCAAAACACAACAGATACCACTTCTGGCTCAATGTCTCTGAATGACAATTTTCCAGAGGCTGAGAGAGTAAACCTTGGGGAACTACGGATATCATCTGTCTTGTCTTTATACTTTTCCCTGGACATCTTCCACAAACTACCAGAGCAGACAGCACCCTTAAAAAACTGGGTATAAGATGATAAAAACTGTCACCCTGCATCCATCTGTGCTCAGAACCAGACATTTACTCACACTACAGGAGGGAGCATATGAAAGAAATACAGCCCAGCTTCCCTGAGCAACTGCCCCCTACACTCAGGGTCTCACAACCTCCAATGTAAGGACACTTTGAGATGGAGACTTACAGGTGTTTTCCTTGACAGATTTTAAAAGTGAATGAACAGCTCTAATGAGAAGGAAATGCACCTATAATTTCACTCATTACGTGAGTTCAGCTGCCTGAGCATTTCTGCCTTCCTGTCTATCTCCTTTCGTAAGATTATCTGACACAATTAAGTCCAGTGATGAAGGAGAGCTCCAGTGATCCCACATTTCTCCACATCTTGTGGAAATAGGGAGGTAGAAGGGAATGAAACCTTATTAGCTCTCCTAGGGAGAGAAATCGTGCTCAGCCTAAACCCTATTAGACATCAGTGAACTCACACAGGGCAGTGTGTATTGGAAAGGTGGCAGTATCTGTTCTGCCCTCACAGGGTAATTAGTTTTGTTGTCAAGTTGGCTGCTGAGATCTGATACCTTTGCCCAATTCAATCCACAGTGGGCTTTCCACATCTTTACTCCAAAGCCCTGTTTATGAAGAATTTACAGTCTTGGCGACTGTCATGCAAATGTCACATTTTATGAGCATGACAATTTCTCTAAAATGGGCTTTTTTTTTTTTTTGGCAGGCTTTCAGTTCATGGCCTGGGTCTCCATACCCCTGGTTCCCCCTCCACACAGTACAGAAATGGACACTGCAAATTTCTGACTGAGGCCAGCCTTGGCAAAGGAGCCAATGAGAAGAGAAACAGCCTGTGCTCTAATAAGTAAAATATTTATGTCTTGCTTTGGCTAACATACCCTCTTTCAATAAAATATTTTTCCCAGGAGGAGTTCTATGAAAAGGAGGGGGTTCCTTTATTATGTCCTCAAATAATTCTTTTCTGCTCCCCTTCAAAAGCCTCGAAATCAAAGGACACTGTGCTCTGAAACTTTTTGTTGCCATTCTTCACTTTGTTATCAATAGTTATTACAACCATTATATTGATTTCCATTACGAGCTCCCAGGAGGCCCTGGCTAATCAGCACCCCATTCCAGGAAAGGCTCTGACAAATCTCTCACAGCATATGCATACACAAAGCTTGTAGTCTACAAAGACCAGCTAAACAGACTGTTAACACATTCCCATGCCAGGGAACTGCAGCATGGAAGACGCCAGCAGTTCAGCAACAGCCCCTGCAGAGCCCAGTACAGAGAGGGAACAAAGCTCTTAACTGGCACTGGTCATTTCCCACTGTGTCTCAGGTGACCATTCTGACACGAGGAGATCTTCGAGAGACTCTCCACTCACAGGAGAGCCATCAATGGTGTTCTGCACTTTAGCTCACGGCTCACCTCACAGCCAAACATTGCTCCAGCTCTACTGCTCCCACAGCACTTTGTGTGATTTAGGGCAGGTCCAAGCTCAGGTGGAGGGTCACTGGCCTGACCTATTTCTGGTCACATCATCTCCAAGGCTCCACAGTGCAAGTGACAAAATCACTGGTGGCAATTGCTCTCTCTCGCTAGTGTTATATTACAGATGCTTTTGGCCTGTCACAGTTACTTGTATCATCTCCCTTATACAAGGCAGGGGACAGAACTGTACCCACCCAGCTGAGAAGGATGACTCTCAGTTTTGATGGACCAAGATTTTACCTCAGAAAGCTACATGCAGACAGTAACATTTCAATTCTTAGAAAAATGTGCCTATCCACTTAGAAACAAAGCTGGGTTGCCACCAACCACAAGACACATCCTGGTCCGTCTGAAGTTCCTCCCCTCAGTTTTGTGGGCAGGGGTTTAACGTGAAGGGAGGGAGCAGACACCTCTGCTGTTGTAGAGATCCCTCCCTCTCAGACTGTTTTTTCCTCACTGCTTACCTGCATTTCAGACCAACCTCACATGCACTTACCAGTCATTCTTTGCCATGTATCTCTGGGACACAAAGCTTTGTTTACATGCTTACAATACCTTTGTGTCAGTGCAGGAAGCTGTGTCCTTGGAGTGAAAACTCATTTTCTTTATTTGCCTTACCTTCTTTACAAAGCTCCTCTCCCCTACCCTTGAGTTGCCAATCCAGGAGGCACAGCTGGATTTGAGCTGGCCCTTCTTAGATCCTCAAAAGTACGTATGTGACAGAGCTACTAGGAATGTCTCAAGTTTGAAAAAGGTTTCAGTGGTGACTCTCTTTATTATATTCCAGGGAATCCAACTCAGTCATAAATCCCTAGTAACCTGCCTGCATCATGTTTTTGTGATGGAAACCTATCTACCAGGTCTCAGATGGTGGAACACTCCAGTGACTTCAGTTCTCTTTGAACTAATGACCTCAAAGCAAAGTGCTCTGCTTAAGGGTTCACTTCTGCAGACTCACTCGGCCTCTCCTTTTCAGTTACCACCTTCCCAGAAACTGTGGTTTGGTGGGGAGAAGAAACAAAAAAGAAAAATCAATCCCAGACTGTTACCTCTAAAGGAAACACAAGAGGAAAAGTCCCATGGATACCAATAGCAAAAACACACACAAGCTGGAAGGAAGAGAGAAAAGAAAACCCTATTTGGGATTTTAAAAGAAAAGTTGAGCATGCACACACAATACCCTTTGGCAAAGGAGCCCAAGCTGGAAAATGTTGCAGCTCCAACATGCTGTGCTCAGAGAAGGTGTTAATGGTCCAACCATCCTGTATTATTACACACAAACAGGAGAGGCCCTGCAGAGCTGTAGGGGTCTTTTAAGATCCCCGCCCAGATGGAAAGAGCAGAGAGAGTTATGTAGGATTAACACAGGAGGAGAGGAAGGAAAGAGGTGAAGGAAAGGTAATGTCCCAAGCACTACAGCTCTGAGCTATCAAGGCAGGTCTGCTGTCTCACACATTGAAATGGGGATGCTGTGGCTGCCCCCCTTCCACACCTCGGCCTCTGCTCCATGCACTCAGGGCAGGATGCCGGGGATTCCTTCCTCTCTGGGACTCTGGGCCAGAGCTGTGATTTAATGACCAGCTGCATTTAGGGTCACCAGTCCCAAACTCCTTTCAACTCGCAGTAGGAGTCAGAGGTTTCAGGCACCTTGTCTGCCTGGGAGGAACTACCCAAGATGTGTTTGCAGCTGATGTCTGTAGCTGTGGTCTCTTCTTAACAGCATCACAGATAGTGATGGCTCTTGTGCTTGAGGAAAGAAATACCGGAAAGGCCGTGACACTGGCCCATGTGTGTTTGCTTAATGAGAGCCCATGAAATCTTCACCCAAGTGTCAACCTTCCTGGCCCTACAACCACACACCAAAATCTTCATGTGGCTATGAGCTCCCAGGCACAAAGCTCTGGGTGAAAGCCAGGAGTGTGTGTACTTGTGCTCTGGGAATTTATATGCAGCATGAAAGATGTGGTGTCTTTCTCAAAACCTGCCACAAACACAATGGGATACCCGAGGGCTGCTTCACTTGACCAGGGATGCTGCAACAAAATTTCATATCCAGAAAAAAGATTTGGTCATATCCAAGTACAAGCTAAAGCTTTGCAAGATATAGTATTGAGGGGAGAACCATTACTAGACTGCACAGGATCACAGGGGGAGGCTGATTCTTCAATGTGCAAATGATTTAATAAATAATGGAATTTTCTAAAGCAGCCATAAATTAGATAGGCTTAGGTGAAGGAGACACTTGATGAAGTTCTGCAAGCTAGCCTCTAGAAGAGCCAGTTGTGACAGCACTGAACACTCATGAATCTCTTCTGCAACAATAACCAGCTGCTATGAGAGGTGAGTAATGTCCAGAAGAAAATGCTGCTGAAAATTCAAACAATAAACTGAATTTCTGGAGACGCCAGTACGGGCTTTCACATTTGTAGACATGATTCACCGTCATCATCTTTATAAGAATTCTTCTCCGAAATGTTTGGAGACCATTTTTGACTGGTCTGTGGAGGGACAAGTCCAGAGTTACAATCAGCTGCACACTACTAGGCAAAGTGCTGGAATGTTGAACTCAAGTACAATTTTCCTGTGGATTAGATCAAATTCCTGATGTAGGAAAAACTATTAGAGCCTCCACTCTGTTTTTACTTCTGAGAGCGTAACACACGTTACTGACTTCAACCAAGTGATTTCCAGCATATACCTGTGAGAATGCAGGATCAAACCACAATGTGTTATGTTTCAAAATATTTTTTCACAATAAGTTGTTTTAGTGAACTCACTTTTCACGCCTAGAGAGCTGACTGTAATGAGATCACACAGAGAAAGGATATGGAGTTTCAAACTAATCTCCAGGAGACAACATGCCATATCCAAAAATCCTCTCTCAAATCAGTAGTACTTCAGTTGTGGAGCAATACCATCTGTGGAGATAATTTGAAGGAAGCAGAGAGGTCAGAATTTCAACTGTCACGTGAAGATTTGGAGCGTACATATCCCGGATATTGTGAGGATGTGTTTGCTCCCAGCTTATGAAATTCTTCAGTCTATGCTTTACTGTCTTGTGAATGTCTGTGACATTTTTTATATTGTAAGGGGTTTTGTTTTTTTTTTTTTTCTTTTTTTTTTCTCTACTTGCACTTAGAAAATACAAAATTCTTTGAAATCATTAGGAAAAAATTCTTCCCTGTGAGGATGGTGAGACACTGACACAGGTTGTCCAGAGAAGCTGTGGATGCCCCATCCCTGGAAGTGCTCAAGGCCAAGGATGGGACTTTGAGAAACCCGGTCTAGTGGAAGGTGTCCCTGCCCATGGCAGGGGGTTGGAACAAGATGATCTTTAAGGTTCCTTCCAACACAAATTATTCTATGATTCTATGGTTTTCTAATAGGGGTAAGCTCAAAATATATCATGACAGCAGAACAACATTTGATATCTTACTGTGGATAAACATGCTGTGAGTTTTCCTTTAGCAACAGGAAGCAGCATGACAGGTTGAATTCAGCATTATCTAGATGAGATCTGGACTCTATTGCTAGGAAATGAGAATCAAAAAAGAGACTCTACTCTCATAAAATCACATTGCATGAATCCCAGTCCAACATTCAAGCTAACAAATCTGTGAGGGGAAATGTTTGTCCCTGCCCTCTCTGCATCACTCCAAGATTTAACTGGTATGTTTAATCCTTCATTTTCAATGCAAACATTTCAAATTCTAGGGGCAAATTCATGGTGTTTGTCAGTTCTAATTGAATTACATGCTTTATTTTTTTAATTAAATAGCCTAAAAGGAAATAAACTGCAATAAATACTCTAACAAATTATTTAGAAGTATTTCATATGTATCTAAGAAGAGAGCCAAATATAAATTGACAGCTTAGTGCAAGAGAACTTCAATCTGGGTTTTATTGCAATAACAAAAGTGAGTATTTAAAAGCCTTCACACAGAGCATCTATTCAGAAACAAGCCCGAAGACAGTCAGGGAATTAAAAAGAGGATAGTGTTTTGAATTAATCTAGAACATTTTTGTGGATTAGTTTACAAGCACAGAATGCCTCAGGGGCCTAGGGAGAGCACAGAGCACTGAAGTCAGAGGGATCTGTCTTTTTCCTGTTGCTGGTGATTAGTTCATATCTCTTTGACACCATGTTTACAAGCCCCTAATTGCCTCATTAATACCTCATTATTACTTAGAAAGTGAATAAGCTTTTAGCTTTGAAGCTGCTTTGCTGCACTTGAAGGCAAATATACGGTGAATTTTGAATGTGTTGGTACTAATTAAAGTTGAAGTCTGTTTCCTGTTGCTTGTGGGTGGGTGTTAATGGCTTCAAAGAAAAAATTAGGCTTCAATTTATATTACTCACCCCTTAACTTACACACACAGGAATAAGTGCAAGTAAGAAGCCCACTTCTGCAAACTGGATTTACGAAGGGACACAAACCCACAGGTCTATTTTCTTTCATGCCTTTTCAGTGTGAACCACACTTTGTGAAGGCTCATTAGACTGTCTGAACAGACTGATGCTGGCCAGTTCAGTCCACACAGATCCTGATCCGTACCTTCCCATGCTGCCACGCATGGGCATGGTCCCATATTCTCCTTTTGCACCAGAACCTGAAAGTGAAACTGAGTCATCACCACGTAAAATTGCCTTGCGCCTATCTGTCTCCTGCTCTGCGTGGACATTGTTTCCAGGTCACCCTGGAAAAGTTTGGTTCAAAGCAAAAGTAAAATCAGGCACAAGATATTGTGATTTTTCACTTCCAACCACATGCAAATATTTTATAAATAGATATGGATACATTAATAAAAAAATACATGTGCATGTATACGTAACAACACATGGCATCTCACTGCGTCCAGTAAGCACATTCTTCCTGAAATGTGTCTGAGGCTGAGACCTTTGGAAAGGGATCCAGTTTTCAAATGACTGTGCACAACTGTTTCAATATACCAGTTGCAAATAAGCCAGTGACCGCAATTATGGTTACTGGATTATCATATAAATGAATAAATGAGATGTTTAGAACCTCATTTGGGCTGTAGAGATGCACTGTCTGATAATGTTTCAAGGAATTTTCTTCCAGACAGAAGACAGACAAAGCAGACATTAACCACAACAAAATCAATTCCATGGGAATTTTTTTAAGAGAAATGTGCTTTCTTTAATTTAGCTTGCTTTCAGGGGATGCAGTGAATGGAGAAAGGGGTAAAGGAGAAGGAAAAGATGCCCATTTTTGGTAAAAACATTCCGTTTCTTAATAAGAATTTTGGATGAGAAAAACAGTGAAAAAGTGTCTTTGCTGAAAGCAAATGGAAAACCCTACACAGACTGGAAGATTTGGATACAAAAATAAAATGTTTTCCATACAAATTAAATTCCCAAAGAGGCATTTTTCACCAGCACTGTTTTTCAGTGGTAGGGGTGGGGGTGGGCACAGAATTAAAGCAAGTCTAGAAGGCTGAATGTTCTGGATGAAGGAGTCAGGATTTGGCTGAGAGTCCCCCAGACACAGGGCTTAGCTCAGGCTGCTCACAATCACCCGTGATTAACAGGCCCTGTTGTCACAGGCCCAGGCCAGCAGGTCTTGGCTTACCATGAACACTCCTAAGGCAGAGCTCAGAACAACTCAGCCTTTCATGTTCCTCTTATACCTCGCATCTCCTCTAAGAGGAGGTAAATTGATAAAATTCTGACTTCATTTTATTTCTGCATTAGAAATGTCAATAACATTAAATTACACACGTAGCTTGATATCACCCCTTTACATACATGACTGTAAAGAATACACATATGAAACAAAATTTACATAAAATCATTGGACAGAAACCCAGTCTAAAATATGAGTAAGGAAGGAACCCACTCCTCCTGTGTTATATTTACAGTATCTTTGATTTATATCAAACATTTTTTAAAAGTATTAAAACAAAAATAATTAAGGCAAGCCAAATCCTTTCCTTGCCAGCACGCAAAGCTCGTCCGACTGGACATATTGAGGCTATCAATTGGTGGCGTGTATTTATAACCCAGTGCTCAGACAACTTGGAACGACAAATGCAAACAGCCACAAAGAAGTTACTTTGTTCGCTTGGCACAAACAAATCCCCGAGATGAAAAGCAGCCTGGCGTTTATTTTGGGCCAAGCTTCCTCATCTGACGATCCACGACGTGGCACGGAAAGGGCAGTGTTACCAAAGGACACGAAGCACATGGAGATGCATCATTGGAGCAAACACAGACCAGGGTGCCAGATTTTGTTAATCTTGCTTCTTCCTTCCCAGAATGGATGTCACTTTCCCTCCGTTCTGCTTCTCAAAGCACACTGGTTTGGAGCTTGGTTGTTTGTTGTTTGTTTTTTTTTTTTTAAGGACCAGGCTTGTCGGCACAGCCTGAAAAGCTCTTAGAGCTTTAATTTAAAACTGAATTGTGTTGATTGAAAACACGGCAAGCATCTGACTGCAGACATGTCTGAAGACTTCCACATGCGTAGTCAAATGAGGACTGGTGAGGACATGGTAGGATTTGCCAGCAATATTAAAGCAAGCTCTGCAGGCACGTGATCTCTGACTGTGCCCTAGCAGGCAGCCTGGGAAATGCCCATCAAGAGATGTGGTGGATTCCCTTATCTACTGAGCCATGAAGACCTGAGCTGTCCAAGCAAGCAAGACACTGTGATGGTCAGTCATTCTTGAGAGGCATCTCAGAACACAGAGTTCAAATCCAAGACTAGAGGAAGAAACCTCAGTGGGGTTCAGGCTGGTTTGATCCTGATCTCTCATTTATTCTCCAACATGACTGAATCACAAGAGAAGCAATGGAGGAGAATGGAAAGAGCAAAAGAACTCCAACAGGGTGTTTAGCCAGTGAACACAGGGCTTCCTGGGAGGAGAGCACAGTGGGAAGCTGGCTGAGAGAACAACAGCAAGGAGACAGCTACCAACAGATAATGAACAGAGGCTGCAAGAGACCAGAGGCAGTTCAGTTTTAGGAATGATGGTGCTGCTCCAGTTCAAAGGGAGTATCTTGCCATCTTCCGTGGCTGCTTCACGGGAAGATCTGGTCAGGCTTCTAGTCCTTATCTCCATGGGCAGACATGGACTCTGGGCCTGGAGTCACGTTGTCCCATGCAGGGATAATAGAAGCTCGGCTGTTTGATCCTACAATGCCTTCATTCCTCTCATACCTGCATCCTCTTAAGATATGTCACGGAACTAAAAGCATTAGAAAGTCTTAATAAAGTTTTAAACTTCTGACAACACTCAGGCTTTAAAAGGAGGGTCATGGGTGATTTGGGAGACTTTTCTCTCCTTTCACTTAAGAAAAGGATTTCTCACAGCTCTTTAAACACCAGCATAGATATGCATATATTTTTCAGTATATGGATTCAAATCCTTGGTTTCTTTGGCAAAAGGCCATATAAATTCTCATGGATTTGTTATTGCCTGCTATAAATTTACTACTCAGAAAGAATAATATTTCATTTGCTTTATCGTCGGTGCCTCTAAAGAAGGTGAAAATAGATTTAAGTCTTTCATTGAGCATCTTGATGAGGGCAGAGAAGGAACATAAAAAGAAGCCAAAAGGACACTTAGAGAATTGATATAAGGCTCCATCAGCTATAATTCAGTTGATAAACTTAGGTCTACTTTGCAATGAATTACAATGCCAAGAGATTTGTTCTGTAAATTCTGTCCAGAACTTGGCAACACCATTCCTAACAAGAAGAAAGGAAACTCCCAGGGGACTAGAGCAATACTTTCCATCTGAATAAGCAGAGTTTGATCTTACTCATGTTGGCTTTTAGGCACTTCCTATTTTACACACAGGAATAGGGGCCATAGAAACAGTTCACCAGCACAGGTAGGAACAGGACCTCAAACTCTTCAGTTTGCAGATTCGTGGGTATATGCACAGCTTCACAAAGTTAAATCCATCAAGCCAAAGCCATTTCCTTGGCAGTTCTACTTATTCCATAACTCTTCACTATCTTCACAGCAACCTCATTCAGAGAGGACACCGCAGGGATCATACTTCCCTGTATCAGCCCCCAAATGAGGTAGGCTTAGGATTCAGAGAGCAGGACCTGGACTTCAGCAGTGGCAGAGATCCAAGTGTGCAGAAAAGTGTGCTTGGTTTTTTGTGACAGTGTAGAGTGAAATCAAAGAGTCGTGCTGTTTGCGCTCTGGAGCTTCTCCAAAACTTACGTTCAAACCCAGACTTGCCTCCATTTATCAAACTTACTTAGCTTGAAGAGTCTGACCATGTGGTTACCACCATATGAGCATCTGAGATATTAAGTTTATGCTACTGAACAAATTTATGACTTGAAAGCCTGATCCTTGTCACTGGGGATTCAAGATGTGGACAGATGAAGCAATTTGCTCAGAGTCAAAAAGAGGATGGGTTACAAAGTTGAGGACTAAAGCAGAACCCCTGAGTCCCATGTTGTTGGCCAGTGCCCAGGGGGATCCCTTCTCCTTTCCAGGGATTGAAAGATCAGTGAATTGCTCTCTAAATGTTTCCAATGGGAACTCTCCAAAACACAGCAAATGGGATTTTTCACACTTTGACTAATGAAAGCTTGGCACATGACATGACAAATAAAATCCTCACTGCCAGCAGTACAGATATATATAAAATGATGTTTATTTCTACAGGGCTTGTGAATAAGCAAGACATTTTTCACCCTTGAAAGGCAGTTTCTATGTGCATGTGTAAGTTAGCAACAACAACAAAAAGCGTGACTGATGATCCCAATGAACATCATCTGAATGAGATTTAAATAGTCGTAACTTTTTGCTTCTCAAAAGAAAGTCTCTCTTTTTACTTCACCCTACTAAATAAACTTGTAGGTTTATTGTGGCTGTATTTCTCTGCTCTTGACAGAAATACTGACATAATTCATCCTTTTGTTTCATGTTTAGAGACTAGTTATCAGCACAGGGCTAGGCTTGTATAGAGAGAGATGCATCAAGAAGATGATCTCAAAAAGCACAGTGCCTGCAAGATCTACTTCCACATGAAAACAAAGCTAGTTTCTAACAAGGTGGGAGAGCTCATTCTTCTTGCCAAATTATGACATTTCTTTTATTTGATGCTTTTCCCCCTGCTTTCTTGGTGCCTTTCCACATGACCAGTGCTAACAAGAGGAGAGACTAGTCCTTAACTCCTCATGCAGGCAGACTAAAAGTGATTAGCCACAAACTGGGACTGACCAACATGCACTATAGACACACTTTCAAAACAGATAGTTTTTTCTCTTTGTCTGCTCAAACTGTTTGGAAAAGAGTGCACTGAAAAAAGCCCTGAAAACGGTAACTTCTGTGGTAAACTGATAATGGGATCCTACCAAATAAATAAAAAATGACCTGGAAATAGCCTTCCAGATCACAGCAAACTTGACGTTGCTAGGACAGCTCAGCAGTGGAGCCCTTGTAGGCATTTCAGGACTTGCCATAGTGTGAAATGTTTATTTTTTCTCAAGTCCAAAAGGATTACTGGGACTATTTTAAATTTGTTTCAAAGAAACAATAGAAGAGCTTTATAGTTCTGTAATAATCAGAAGATATGTGAGAAGAGATAGGTAAGTTGTGAGGTGCTTTAGCACAGCAGAGCATCAGGTTTTATTAGATTAATTCTTCCCTACAGCTTGTAATGGATATACACAGTGTGATTTCAGGGCAGGAGTAGCTTCAAAGTATGGGCTGAGTATCACAGATCCAAGCATGCACAGCTGGATCTCAAATGTATAAGCCACTTTGACTTTTACATGAGGAAGGAAAGGGAAAGATTACTATGATCTGAAATGTCAAAGCTTCTTCCACATGATTAAGTGCATTTATATGTTCTACTCAAACCAGCAGAAGTTGTTTCCAGGCAACAGAAAAATATGAGTAGGACTCCACACTAAGTATGTGGCTGTACAACATACATATGCACCGTTCCTCACCTGAGAGTTCCTAAAAACAGGACAAAATCATGATTTGGACAGAGAACTGGCAGTGTTACAAGAAAATTACAGGTATTGAAAAAGCTGCCTGTCATTTTCCTCCTGGGGGAGAGGACAAGGGATACAGCATAGAGATGGTTAGGATTCCCTTCTAATAACCACAATCAGATTTCTCCTAAAAGAAGGCAGCCAAATTTCTCCTGCAGCAGGTGCCCTAGAAGGCCATGAGCGGGTAGCACATACTGGCTGTAGCATCCTCAGCAGCCCATTTATCAGGAAACACTGTCACAGGCTGTGTTGAAATCCAGAGAGAAGACTATTCCCATGATAACCCTGCAAAAGCATAGCTGCAGTGCTGGCATGAACTTTCAGCCTCAGGGTCTCTCAGCACCACTAGCACTAAGGCAGAGTCCTCCTCCTTAGCCTTACTTAGCAGTAATTTTATAACTTTGTAGGCAAATTTGTTATTTACCCTTTTTAATGGACTCAGGATGACTTGGAAGGTCTCACCAAGTATCTGCACACTGGTCCAGAGGAGCAATAGCTTTGTGCTGGACCACTATTAAAAAGCAGTAATGCAGGTGACCTGATCCAAAAGAATGGATGGCACAGGATGGATGAAAAGAGGCCAGTAGCTATTACAGAGTGCTACCCCCAGCCTCCACTCCTAAGTGGGATGAACATCTGATTGGGATAGTGGAAGTCCACCTGACCCAGCTCTGGCCAGGCTAGATGAGGTCCCTTCTAAACCTACTTGTCTAAGATTCATGAAACCAAATATACACACTCATATGGCATTCTGAGATTAGGGAAGTTTAGATCCTGGCCAATTTCTATTGTTAAGCTCACAAAACACTGTGAAAAATAATGGAAATGCTTCAGCTGCTATTTATTTGGGGCACTTTTACCATGTGACATCAGAAAACATTCCACGGTGGAATTTATTAATATAAATATGGACTCGGTGAGACTTTGTGATCTATTAAACTTCCAGCTAACTAGACTTTTGGTTATCCAATCAACAGATGGTGTTTTTCTGAACTGGTTATGTTGATTCACAGCACTGAAGTGGTTACTGGAAAAAAGGACCACGAGTTTAATAAGGAGCAGGCCCACACACACGCAACAAATGTGAGCCATATTCTACCAGCTCCAAAAGAAAAAAAACAGCAGTTTTTACACCAAATTACCAAAATATTGGCACATTTTGCATGTCTATTATGTGTTCCAAGCCACTGGAATAGGAATGCTGTTGGCAAATGAGCTACATCAGACATACACACAATGTTATTGGATTTATTTGGAATATTCTGCTCCAGGTTAGGCCAAAGATGCAGACTCTCTTTCAGAAGTGCTGTTTTGGAGGGCCGGTTTAGCTGCCTTATAATAAAGACTCATCCCACTTAAAAAACCCTCTGAGGCTTCTCATTAATAAATGCCAATGAACATAATATGATACCCAGGTTGTATAAATCAATGGCAATCTAGAAACCAGGAAAAGAAAATAGAGTGAATAACAATAAAGATTGGAGCATTTAGAGGACTCTTGAGCAGCTGAACTCACAATCATTCTCCAAACATGAAAGAGGCTTCAACTGTTTATGAAATTAAGTGGAGCTTCTGGAACTGCACACTGAACTATGTTGAACAAGAAGAAATCTCTTTGCTTATTAGGCCTCAAGGAGGTAATCTGTAGTGCTATGGAAACAGCCTTTTCTATGCAGCAGGGAGATTACTTCTGTTCAGCTGGATGAGCTGCTTTCAGATCTTTTTTTCACAATCTCTCTGATTTAATACGCTTTAGGAACGGGACAGTAGTGTTCTGCTTCAGGTACAGACTGAAGATCTTGAAAAGACAGGCTCCACCATACTTGTGGTAGGACATCATGCCTCCATAGGCTAAAATTCAGAATATTTTTGAGAGGATGGGAAAAAGGACTGAAAAGCATATAAAGGAGCATTAACAGCACTCACCTATTCCATCATCTTGTGTGTATGTATGCATATATATATATGTATGTATATATGAATGCACTAATATATATAAACACACACACATAGCTACATACACCTTCTTAAAGGTGTGCATAGGTAATAATATAGACATACACAAGCGCAGACTAAACTTTATACAGAGGGAGAATGCATTCCAGAATCTGACACTGGGAAAGGTTTTCTTCAGCTATTTACACGCCTAGTCTCAGGCAGGATGTGGTCTGTCATTGCAGAGGCCACAGCACAAGGTGAGACTTTGCAAAATGTAATACAAGATATTAATGCTGGTTGGTCTGCAAAATTCATACCTCGTTCTTAGAAGGGAGGATGTCAGGATTGAGAGGGGATTTTCTTCAAGAACTAGATTGGTTGTTTTTCCTACACGGAGACAAAAGACACTGAATTGGACACAGAAGGACAAACAGGCAAGAAAATGTAAGATCAACTACAGTGACTACATTGTACTGCTTGCAACACACATAAAAAAAAAATATGTGAAACATTGAAATAGTTGTGGTAATTCAGCAGTTTCAGCGTGACAGCCTTAAGTAGTGGAGGCTTGTTCATCTGACAACTGCACGTTTCAAATCATGAATTGCACGACTGAGCAACGATGTTTTATGTGACTACAACATCAAAATTGATCTTCTACAGGAAAATCTATTTGCCAGACACATCACAGCACAGGTGTCACAGCAAATAACAAGTCATGGCATGACAGCTAGCAGCACAACTGCTTTAGGCTTAATACTTTTTTGAGTCCAGGACAGCTACAGAGAATGCCACCTCTGTATGAGACTAAAGAAATCTAATTAGCATCTTTAATTGAACTTCAGTAGCATATCTAACATTGCAATGAACCCTGCTCAACGTGGTTGGACCAGAAACCTCAGGAAGTTTCTTCTAACCTAAATTGTTCTGTGACCTGTAGCATACAAGAAGATTGCATCTCATCTGCCATCACTGGCAGGAGAAGACACCTTCAGCTTCATTCATGGAAAAAGGAAAAGCTGGGTTCTTACTCTTCCAGTTGTGACACAGGACAGGTTTGGGGAGAGTCATTGGCCAGCAGAGTTCCTTACTGCAGGAAGGTTTTAAGAAATGCAGAGACTGAAATCCACTGGGTGCCTTCAAATGAAAGTACACCACAGTGGAGACAGGGAAATAATGCTACATCACAGGCCAACAATGTGGTGTTTTTCCTGTGAGGAAGGTGAGCAGAGAGGAGCACATTCTTTAAAAAAAATATTACACTTCCCTGCATGCAAATACTGATCCCTCACAAGCTGTTTTCTCTCAGATCTAATAATCTCCTTTACCTGTTGGAAACTCACTGTAATTACAAGTTTCAATGCAAGCTTCTCATTAACAAAGAAATCTACCCTCTATTCCATGGGGTTTTTTTTTACCTCATTAAACATATTGTTAAAGCCTCCACAAATATTTTTTATACCCACATGGACTCCTTATTGAATCTGGCTGTCTTCACTTCCTGTTTTAGCACAACTCACTTGGTAAGTTGTTGCCTCACCGCACCCCTAAAGTGGTTGCCTTTAAGTGGTTGGTGAAATGATTAATATTTATTTAGTAAGGTTCTTTGAAAATGATACATGACATAAATAACAGCTATAACTATTATGCTTCCCCAAAAATAATACAGCTTTTGTAAGATTAAAAGCCAATTCCCCCATTAATTTTCTTAAAATTTGTTAAACCAAACTAACGTAACCTTCCATTTGCAGTTTAGCCCTCTTTTCTCTTCACAGTTTTTAATAATATTTTCCATCTGATTACTTCTAATCACACTGTTATACTGCTTTTACAGCCTTAGGCTTTATTACAAAGCTTCTCTATTACTCCAGATAGGCACAAAACAGTAGCAGGTAGGGAGCAATACACATTTTCCAAAGATCAGCACCATTATTTAATGTTTTTGTAAATATTTACTTTAGACGCAGGCTAAATGTTACTTAAGATTTGTTCTAAACTGCTGTGTTTAAAAGTAAAAAATCATGAGGACATATGGAACTCATCTGAAGGAGAAAAAGAATGTTACAATTTCACAAAAGAATTAATTTCTTTACTGTTACCAGAGTTGCCTTCATAAAACTTGTGGCATGCTTTTGTATCTTAGGTGGAACATCATGACACATAGCATGTGGTTTTGTGGTCTCCTCTTCCTACTGCCTGAAGCTCTGGCTGTGGTTTCCCCAACCTGACTGTCCCACCAAATCCGTACACACCCTCCTCATGCTCCCAGTGGGATTTCTGTTCCTGTTCTGCTCTTTTTTTTTTTCCCCTTCTTCTTAGTCATCTTACCCACAAGCGGCATAAATCAAGGCGAGGCCGTGTTTTCACAGCTAGACAGTTCTTGCAACATCAGGGCTGAGTTCAGGGAAACGGCTGGAAAGCTTGCTATCCACACACACACACCCACACACACACACACCTGCCTTTTGGCTCATGGAAGACGAGCACAGTGCCAAAGATGTTTGTTTATTCTTGCCCTGGGTGCTTTGATATGTACGCTATCGATGAGGGCAATCGCCTCCCTCACAGCACAGCACCCGGCACTGAGCAGGGCCTCACATCCTCACAGACCTCCCAGGCGTCTTCTCCAGGGCGTGAGATTCTGGGTCACATCACTCCTGATGTCCCTACCAGCCTCCTGACGAGGCCCCTCTGTTCTTTCACCGCTTTGGAAGAGATTTGGGAAGGAGCTAGAGAAAGGGTAGACCAAGTCAAAGCCACTAAGCCAGGCAAGTGCAGCCATGTCACTTTGGAAGTGGCTCTTGCTGAACGCAAGGAGAGTTTGATCCAGGTGCAGCAAATGCAGCTCCGTGTTACAGTGTCATGACAGCATCAAGCCTGTAGCTTTGAAATCGTTTCTGGCAGCTTAGGGAAAAGCAACAGGATCCTGTGTTGTGACTCTGCTTAGCCCTGGTTGTGTGACATCTGCTGGGACATGGACTGCACCACTTTCCTGCTCTGGACCTTAATTTCAGGTCTGGGCACAGCCAGCTACAGTGACCAGGCAGCACCCTGCACATTTGGGGTGGGTGGGCTGGGAGTGTGCGCTGAGGCACACTTGGGAGAAAGGTGGGGCTGCTGCAGAGAGAAAGATGCGTGGGCACATGAAACCAGGCCCTGCCCTCCCCGTCCTTGTGGGATTGTGCCATCACACCAGCAAGGCCAGGAAAGTGAGTTGGTGGGGAGGGCACGTGAATGCTCACTGCCTACAGAGCAACACACACAGAGCAGCTGCCACTCCATATCCCAACAGCACGGAGCCACAGGTGACTCCAGGCTGCCAGCACCCAGCATGGCCATGACTCGGCCATGTCTCACTGGACCATCCTGTGCTGCAGCAATGGGATACCCTGTGTGCTGAAAAACCTTCTTGTCTCTCTGTCCTTCTCTATTTTTCCCTTATCTGAACCATATCTCTCAGGGTGGAACCAGAAAATGGAATATTTATTTGAAATATTAAAGAACTAGAAACACAATGAAGAAAAACCAGTCCCTTACTCTGCCTGATTTTTACCTGTCTGGGAGATCTGAGAGGAGAGAGAAGAGGATGAGTGGCATCACTTAGAAAGGAGCTGATGGTTCCAACACTGTGGTGAGGAGGACGCTATCCTGCCAGGAGCAGCATGCAGGGGATGCACACACAGTGGTTCTGAAGTGCTTTTCAGCAGCCTGTGTAGCTGCTTTCGTCCATCAGTCACCACAGCAACCGGAGTTCCTCAGTCTCCACGGGGCTCTCAGGAAGCCACGTTTACATCCAGGTGGGCCTGAGTCTATCAGTGTCCTTGGCAAAACTCTGCTGGCTTTGTGCATCTTAATAGTAATGACTGCATTTCATCATGTAAATTTTGGTAGTCTTGATCATTGTCAATACAGTGAGAAACTTCCCAGTTTTGTACAGGGTTTGCAGTTGGGGAGGTGATGAGAAAGCCAAGATACAGACCGGCTCTGCCCACAGCAGGATGAGGGCAGCACCCGGGGCTGGGCAGTGTCCTGCAGGGAGAATGGGCTATGTCCAGCACCCTGACTCCCATCCCTGCCCAGAATGCACCTGGAGAGGCAGGAGCTCTTGCATGTGATGGTGACAGGCTCTGTCAGCCTGTCCTCTGCTCTGAAACCCTTTAAACACATGGTAGTTGTGTGAGTTAGACCTGCTGAACTCAAATGCCTTCCGCAAAGACCTCCACAGAGGGCTCCAGGGCCGAGGGACCCTGGAAATGCTCCCGTCACCAAGAATCACCTCAGGTCGTGTTGCTGAGGCTTTTCGGTCCAAGTGGAAGCTGGATAGCTAATGGTGCATGTTTGAAAACTACACAAATTTCCTTCCTTCCATCCATCCTCCTGTGAAGCTCAGGAGGCGGGGGTCCCGGTGACGACAGCTGAGGTACGGGGTACGGTGCTGCCCGCGCCATGCAAGGGCCACGTCCTTGTCCTGCCCTTCCCGCCGGGCTCGGAGGGGCCGGGGAAAGCCGGACATGCCCTGACCGCGCGGGTCAGCGCAGCCGGCGAGGGCTGAGCGAGGGCGCCCCTGGGCATCCCCCGGGGAGCCGGCTGCCCTCGGTTCCTGCCCGTGACAAGCGCCGTCGGACTGACTCTGTCGACTGAGTTTGGGGATGTCGGAGCTTCTCGGTTTCGCGCTGTTGGTGTTCAGCGCGGGACGCGCCGCGCAGGTGCCGCGGGACGGGCGGGCGCCGGGGAAGCGCCGCCGCCCCTCAGCCGCAGCC
>VZSE01003876.1:2551194-2636305 GCA_013398275.1 Promerops cafer
CGGAGGATGCGGCGGCGAGCGGGGGGTCACGGCGGGACCCAGCCCCACGCGGGCCTCATGGTGCCCGTGGGCTTTGCTTGCTGCGAGCCCGCGTGGGGCTTGTGCGAGGAGAGGGGGAATCGGGACCCCCGCTCCTCTTGCCCTGCGGGCAGTCCCGAGGGTGGCATCACTGTTTCCTTCCTTTGTACCCCTCCATCACTGACCCCTCTGTCTTCCTCGCAGCAGGGAGAGCTCAACTCCTTCCTTTGGACCATTCGCCGTGACCCCCCGGCTTATCTCTTCGGCACCATCCACGTGCCCTACACGCGAGTTTGGGACTTCATCCCTGACAACTCCAAGGCCGCCTTCCACACCAGCTCCAGCGTCTACTTCGAGCTGGACCTCACGGACCCCTACACCATCTCGGGGCTGGCCAGCTGCCAGATGCTGCCCCACGGGGAGAACCTGCAGGACGTGCTGCCGCGGGAGCTGTACCGCCGCCTCAAACGCCACTTGGACTACATCAAGCTGATGCTGCCCCACTGGATGACCCCGGACCAGCGGGGCAAAGGGCTCTATGCCGACTACCTCTTCAACGCCATCGCCGGGAACTGGGAGCGCAAGAGGCCCGTCTGGGTGATGCTCATGGTGAACTCCTTGACGGAGACGGACATCCGCTCCAGAGGGGTGCCGGTGCTCGATCTCTACCTCGCCCAGGAGGCCGAGAGGATGAAGAAGAAGACGGGTGCGGTGGAGCGGGTGGAGGAGCAATGTCACCCGCTGAACGGGCTCAACTTCTCCCAGGTAAGGAGGCTTCTGGGCCTCGTGTCTCATCCCAGGATATGGGGGCCGTTCTCCTTGCACTTCAGGTGATGGGAGTGAACCCCAAGCCTGCTGCAGTGGGGTGGTCACTCATGGGCCTCAGCAGCCTGTTCTCCATCACGCCGATCCGTGCTGCCTGCAGAAACCCCGTGATGTGCGTGGCGAGCGCTGCGTGTGTATCACGTGTATAATTTATTTGAGAGGCAAATGTTCGGGGTGTGAATGTGTGTGTCTGCCTGCTTGCCACTTGTGAGGGAAACTTCCATGCTTCCCATCCTGTCCCGGAGCTGGGTAAAAAGTGATTTTTTTGTTTGTTTGTTTGTTTGTTTTGAAGTAAAGCAGCTCTGTGGTACTTGTCAGGAAGAGGATGAAGCATGAACAATCAACAATGAAAATAGAAGTTTCAACATTGTTCAAATTGATTTAAGTACATGCAAACTGTCAGTCGTCTTATTAGTGGTCACTCCGGGTCAAAACAAAGTGGCTCATGTTGCCCTTGTACTGGGGGAAATTAAGTGTGCAATATGCGTGGGTTTATTTCATTTTAGGGCAGGTAAATTTCAGCAAACAGAAAAGGATATAGATTAAGAAACAAAAGTTATTGGTGTAACTTTACTCCGGAATTCTTTCAATGGATTTAGCTTTAAACAACCAAATACTAAGCCATGAGATCTATTTCATTTCATTGGATTAATGAGGAACACAGTAACAGCTATTGACTTTGCTTTGTGGAACTGTTTATGTGAAATGAGATTTACTAGAAATTGAGGAAATGAATGTGTGTGGAAGAAAACAAATAATCCAGGGGAGATTTAAGATGGTGTCAGTTACTGCTATGATATTTCATTTTCAACCTGCTTTTTGTCATTACTTTTGGATCGGTCTATTTCCAACCTTATTTTACTGTCCTGCTTTGACGAAAAAAATTCTTGGCGATGTGGGAATAAGGATTAAAGGACTAATCTTCGATGTGATTAAAATGTCCTTAGAGTGCCTTCACCCCCTGTTCCCCTGAAGTCCAGTAGGAACTATTTGAAGGGGAAAAAGTCTGGCTTTCACTAACATTTGGTTCATCCGATATTTCAACTAGGAGTCTTGACTCTGCATGCAGCCTTCAGAGAAGATTTGTTGCATACACTTTTGAACGTATTTTCTTGTTTATCAACAAAAATAATTAAAAGAAAGCCCCTCAGGACCTTTGCATTATTTAACACACATCCAAATCAAGGAATTCGTTTTACACTCTTCTGTCTGAAAGGTTTAAGTGCCTGTCCTCTCCATTGAGCCCCTTCTTTAAGGTGAGGTAAAAATAATTAACCATTCCAGACATCCTATAGTGTTTGGTTTTATTAGGTCAAAAATGGCAGTTAGAATCAGGCACATGAAAGCACCTGGTTAAAAATGTACTGCTTGGAAGCCTTTTAAATGTGAATCATACTATATTTTTTTTCTTTTGAGAGAGTGAGCAACTGAGAAAGGAAAAGGGACAGAGTACAAAACTCACTGCTGCTCTTAACCATGACTGTTTCTCTATCCAACTTTTAAATAGAAACAAAAATTTCCCATTCATTTTGCTCCAAAAATAAGCTAAAAAAGAACAGTAAAGGTATTACTGCTATTGGCAAGCAAAGGACAGTCATTTATGCAAAACATTTGTGCTGATTAAAAGAATACATTCCATTTTAATTGTTAGAATTTACAAAGTTGCTGAAAGAGATCAGTGTTCAGGAGGAATTTTCCTAGATTGAAGCTTTCTCTGGGAACAAGGCCACCAGAACAACAGGAGACAAAATTAAACAAAACAAACCAGATATTTATTTTTTTGCTTCCTCTAGATTTCCATGCATCCTGACACCTGGCTAGTTGTTTAACAATAGTAATTTGTAATGTTATCACACCGTCTGGCAGTCCTACTGCTTGGTGTATTACTGTGCTAATTTAGTGGAGTGGATTACTATTGCGAGGTTTCACCTCCCAATTCCAGGTCTTGGAGCCTTCTTTAAGCAACACGTAATTAAAACACACTAAAATGGAAATCAGAAATTGAGCAGCTTTTGTCTTGCAGGGTATTTGCACAGTTTGATGAGAACATCTGTGATAAATTATAGTTTCAAATCCGCTGAGGGCATCAGCAGTTTTTTACCTGTTTTCAGCATTACTATTACAGGAACAGTGCACATTATTTCTGCATTCAGAATTCTGGATTTAGGACTGTGCCTTGCTGAATCATGTCAATGCTTTTGTTTCCCACGTCCCCAAAGTCCAGTATTTTTGCCCTAAGCAAATTAAAAAAAAGAAGACAAAAAAAGCTTTTTCCCCCTACTTCTTCTCCTCAAAGGCAGCTTTGTGCTACTGCAAATATTTAATCTGACTACATACACCAAATCTGTTAATCTGATACCATGAGGAGGAGGAAATCTAGGAGTGGTCCCGGTGTGGTACTTGGTTTTGATCTGCTCTGAAAGAAAGTGGATACACTTGCATTTTTGACTAGGAACGATCTTTGAAATGTTCTGTGCGTGGCTTTGAAATGTTGATTGTCTTAGCAGGATAAAAAGATTAAGGTGGCTCATATAATTAGATGCTTCCTGGAGAGCCAGCTCCTGCAGGTAGGGCAGAGAGCATTGTTTTCTATTGTAAACCCCAAAACTTTGATGCTCTGCTCCCCCTGAAACCCTTGCACAGTGTTTCCTGCTGCTTTTCCACATCATTCCCATCCTCCTGCCTCCTGCTGACTGGCTGCTCCTCCTGCTTGGATCCTGGGGGGAAGTGTTATCCCACCTTCTGGGACTCTGGCAGCTGCTGGTCACTAACAGTCCAGGCCCCGGGTATGGTCAAGCTGGTGTCAAGGTGTCTGAGTCCCAGCAGAAGGCAGTGTTGGGAGCCTGGATGCAGGGGAGTTCATAGCAGGTTTGGGTTAAGTTGAAATTTTACTGCTCCTTGCTATTTGAAGTTTCAGGGTTTTCATGGAAGGTGGGACAGAAAGAGCTGAGGCAAGTGAAGAAGAGGAAGTAGACAAGTCTGTCTGACAGCACTGATGTTTATGTAGAGAGTGGCCAGAAAAGGGCAAAATAAAGTTGGCCAGGGCTGAGAACTGGTGAGGGGCAGATTCCATTCTTGTGGAATCCTGGGAGAGGCACTGCAGCCACTACTGGCTGTGAGGACTCATCCATTTGTCCTCTGAGGGCCTGCTGAGAATAGGGCTAAGCTTTGTCTCTTCTTTGGGACCCTCGTGTGGGTCTATGATGGGAAGCTTTCCCCAGGCTGTTGTTGGAGTAAGGAGAATTGTGATGGTGGTTCCTGCAGCTGCTCAGGTCTGTTGCATCCTCCCTGATGGCCCAGGGCTGTCATGGGACCCCCCCCATCACCCCGGAGTGATTGCAGTGTGTCCCCACTGAGGGTCTGTACAGTCAGCAAGGGGAAGGTCTTACTCCTCCACCCAAACTGCTGTTCCCTGGGGAGGTGGGTGACATCTCTTGCTTGTGTTTGATCCTGTTTCTCAGCAGGATCCCCAGTCCCAGACAGTGTACATAGCCCTTCCTCCACATTAGAACTAAAATCCCTTTCCCATCCCATTTCATCCTATCCCGAGCTTGTTCTCCTCAGGGACAGTCTGCATTTGGCTCATTGCAGATGCCCTGAATCCCAAGGTTCATAGGAGAAATTTTGTGTCAGGATGCAGCTTCGTGCCATCCTGTTGGTGGGGAAGCTGTCAGGCTGGTGGGGAGCTGCCAGCACACCCTTTTCTCCCCTTTGGCTGTTTGGGAAGCCCTGACTCTGGTCTCCTCCGGCTGGTATCATTTCCAACTGCAGGGGGAGATGTTAAATATCAAACCAGTGTTGATTGGATCAGAGACGGCCTCAAAGAAAGAAACCTCAGACTGTGCCAGATTAAACTTCACACTTCACCATTCTCCCTCTTTCATTTCTTTGCCGCCTCGTTCTCTGCACAAATAAACCTCATCTCCCCGCTTTCTACCAATGAGACAGCATTCATGGGGCAGGAATGACTTTGTTAACAAAATCAGTCTTCATTTCCCAGGTCCTGCTGTTCCATCAAATCCTGGACATGGCAGCTTTGATTACTCTGGTGATAGGATTAGAGTGGGGAACAAGTGCTGGTTAATAAAAGGCTGATGGGTGGTCCATCATGTTTGGTCACTGACAGCTCTGCAGCCTCAAAGCTGGACCTTCAGTGGCAAAACAGAAATATACACAGTAATATATAGGCAGGGCCACATCTTGGACTCTCTATTCAATCTGCCCTGTCCCCCTGAAAAACTAAACATTTCTGGGATCACAAAGCTGGGATTCTCCAAGCTGTCAGGACCAGTGTAACTGACTTCAAGAGAATTTACTTGTCTGTCCTAATGAAAGATCCAGGCTCAAAGTTTTCTGAACTGAATTAAAGGGCTCAGTTTCAGAGCAAGCTGATAGTCTGGATAGTTCATATGAGGGAGTATTACTGATTTTTTTTTTAATTTTTGAAATAAAAGTGGTTTTTGCCTAGTAGAAATGTCACCTTCTTGCTTTTATAGAATTTCAGGCTTCATGAAGAGAGCAGGAGTCATCAAAAACAGCATTACCTGTTTTGATTGCTGAATGTTCTTGAAAGAAATGTTAAAGGGTTTGATTTCACATAGCTATACATAGTGCACATAGTTTTCAGCTTGCTGTTTTTTGTTAAACACTCCCTTCACCTCCTTATGCCCCAGGGTAAAAAAATTTGCCCGGCAAAATTAACCTCGGGGTAGAAATTCATACAGTAAAAATATAAATCCTTCCATTCAACTCCCTTTAAATACTAGTGGGAGCTGCTTTATGTCTTCACCAGGGGAATGTTGAGGATGAAACTATTCAAGTATTAAAACTGCAGTAGTGGCAGTAGCACCTGAAAGGATCAGCAGCTGACATTTTAGAGCTGGACCCACCTGTAGGTGTTGCTCTGTGCAGCCAGTGACTGTGTGCTCCTGCCCCTTGCAAGGCTCACCCAGGCATTTGCTGCCTATTAAGAAAACAGCCAGTCACGAATGATGGCTCGAGGGGCAGCTGGCAATTCATCTGTTTTATTTATTGTGAATATAACTGCCAGAAGTGTTTGTACAACAGGTCAGGTATGAACCCTTCCTTTCCCTCTGATCCTTCACACCTCCCTTGGTAACATCCAAGCCCAAGGCAGGTGTACCTGCCTCCCATGAGCAGGTCTGGAGGATTCTGCTGGTTGATTTGTTTGCAAAATTTTGGGTGCTGCCTGTGACTGGTATTGGGTAGAAATTACATCTTTGTAAGATGGGCCTTGAAAAGGAAAAAGCCCCAGAAAACAGTCTGACAGACACTCAAGGGAGTCCCTACTGTACCTGAGGCAGCTTAACTTTACCAGTGTATAGAAGTCATATAGCAGAATCGTGCCATTTTTTTTGGTGTGTGTTTACCACCTCAGAGCTGCTAACCCAGTGGGTACAAAAGCCCCTGTTTAGTAAATGGTATTTTCACAGTGATGATTTTTAATCTGTTTGTTATTTCCTGTCACTTTGTGATGCTGTTGCAGCAGCAGTCAGGATCCTTCTCCAGGCCCAGAGTGCTTTGCTTATAAACACAATGAACCATTGACCTCAAAAACCTCCACTTCAAGTATAGTGCAACCTACAGTCCTCAGAAAGTCTTTAACAGCCTCCCCTCAGCTCCCTAGTGACTAGCAATCCACCTTACAAAGCCAGCCCACATCATTCAGGAGAGTCAGTGGTTCCTGGATTGCAAAGGCCAGCAGTGATCTTAAGCAAGGGCACTCACTCACCTTGCACTCCTGCAGAGAGGAGCTCAGGGCAAGCCTCCTGGCAAGGCATATTTAGGGACTTCAGAGGGACATACTGTAAAATAACAGGTTTCCCCTGTGCTATGCTTTACACTGCAAACTCATTTTAATCTTTTCACTGTCTTTAGGAGTTGATGAGACAGGTAAAAGGCAGAAGAAATCACAGCGTTACTGCTTGAGCCGTGTGAAGTTGGTGTGATTTCTTTCATCTTTTGGTCTTATTAGTGAGGTTCCCTGCCTGCTTGGATGAATGACTGTAAGCTGACATCCTCAGGGGACCATGTTTAGGTTGTAGCACAAAAATGGAGCTTTTCAGCAATGACTGGTATTTTAGAAACTTCATTGGTTTCTAAACTTTTTCTAAACTTCATATGTTTCTAAACATAACTTCAAGGGTTAGTGTTAGAAGAGCCCCATTTTGCAGGGAAACTTACCTGCCTTGTGTTCTCCCGCTTACCCAAATTCCTCTTCCAAGCAGACAACCAGTACAGATGCTCGATGCCACTATACTTAAAATCTGCAGAAAGCACTGTGGGTTGATGACAAAATGTCAGTATCTTTGTGAAGCTCTCAAATTATTTCTAGGTTGCAATTACTGAGACTTTTTTTCTGAACATTGCAACAATTTTTGAATCTAATACTCCTTCTGTAACCCCAAAAGCATTATAGTTTCCAGCTTGCTTGAGACACCAGAAATTAAACTGGTGCCTGCAGAGTTTAAAACTGCAGATATCAGTGTTTGCACTTAATACCTCAGCTCTTGGGCTGGAATTGGAGCAAGACTATGCCCTCTGCAGAGTGGGAACAGAGGTGCAACTAAACTGTAAGACTGGTTGTATCCATCACAACAGCTGGTAGTTAAGGTGTCTCAACACCTCCATGAATTTGCTTTTTCTGATGCTCAAGAGAACAATACAGTTACCTTGTATTATTATTACTGTTTATTAGATCTAATTGTCATTTAAAGGCACAGAGAGTGAAAAGTGACCTGGTTAATACCTGTCAGAAGCTCAAGCAGGAATTCACACTCATGTCTGCTGCTTTTATCACTAGTTATTCCAACAGCAGTTCATCACATTTGGATTTCCAGTATTTTAGAGCTTCTGGTGCAAGTAATTTCAGGACTTCTAGCACAATATAAATGAAAGTTGGTAAAAACTTTAAATTAAAACCATGTGCTCAGCATTTTGAAATGGATGTTGTATGACTTGAGGAGGCTCATTAGCAAAGGTATTTTTAGTTTGAATGAGATCAAAGACCCAAGATTTTCTACTCTGAGGGTCATTTAGCATAGTCCTGGACACCCCATTTCTCATCATACATAGACTCCCATAGGCCAGTTATGCCTGAAGAAATCATCATCCCTGAAATATTGTAATTAGATTTATTATCAGTGGACCACTGCTGATCACCTCTGTCCAGGCACTGCAACAATGCTGAGGGGTTGAAGAGTCTTGCAGATGTCAAAAGTGAGATTTATTCCTGACTTCCTCAAAATCAAGATTGCAGCCCGTGCCGGTGGGTAGCAGTGTTAGAAGTGAGACTCTAAATCCTGTATGTTGTACCCATTCCAGAGAGTCCCTTGCAGCCAGTGAAAACACTGAACCATCCCCAGGAGCTCCTAGTAGCACATAGAGAAAGGATTGTAAAAAAAGAAAAATAAACTAATCTGATTTCTTCTTTTCCTAGGCTCAGTTAGTGTGGAAGTTATGAAGCCTTCCACATGAATTCCAGTCCAGAGGTATGCCTGCAAAATAGGAGTTAGCTAAGATGGGGCAAAAAGCTAGGAATTCAGTCATAGGCAGCATGTTAGCTGTATCAGCATAATTAAGGAAATAGCAACAAATGCTTTATGTTTCCCCCAGATTTAATTAAACTTGCTTGCTGCTTCTACCCTAACTCTTCCATTGGGGGACTTGGGAGACACAGATCTCTCCAACACGTAAAACAGAGAAGAAGCTGCTTTCATAGAGCAAAGCAATATTCATCAGACTCCCTTAGTGAGCCAAGGAACAAGGAAAAGGAAACAAATCTCACAGTTATTTTCTAACCTTTCCATTTTAATAAAAGTCAGGTTATGAGGAACACAGGAAAAGTATTCCTTTCAAGTAGGCGGTTCTGTGTCTTGAAAGTATCCCCCATCTATTTTAGAGACTGTACTAAATCCAAGGTCTCCATTAGGCTCCCTCACTTTTGTTAACAATCACAATGAAGACTGATTATTCTCTGTACACTTTCTGCCACTGCACGAATTTATCTCTCCTTTGATTTCTTGCAGCTTTTTCCTATTACAGGTGATACCATAATAGTGATGGGGAATATTTATTTAAATGTGAGACCAAATGCTCACAGTGCAGGAGTTTGCAGAGTCAGCAGAGAGGGAGAGGGCAAAAGGGTGATTTGAGAAACGTGCCCAAATTTTTGAAGGTCTTTGTATTTCTGGCATGTGATTGATACACAGTTTTACAAATGATCGCTGAGATAAATGTTATGCCAGAAGGAAGTGTGATGGGATGTCTCAGTGTGTCTTGCTGGTTCTAAAACACTGGTAAAATCATCACAGCACTATTAATTGTGAAAATGCTAAGCCCTACACCATCAGAGAAACTGGTCCTGACATACCAGGAGTCAAATGGGATGCTAACTTGTAGTTTGCTTTCAAGCTGAGGTAATTCTTTATTTTTGGGATATCACAGAGGTAGGAGAGGTGCAAGTGTGCAAAAAGGGCCTAAAAATGTTGTTTTCATAGGAGTTAATGATACAAAAAGCCCTTCTTTTTCATAATGCATTTCTTGATTAAGACAGGAAAAAGCTAGAAAGAGCATTCTCAAAAAAGCTCATTATCTGCCTGCTGGAGAAGATAACTCACTAACACCCAGAAGTGAGCAAAGGCAAGTTTCTAATACAAAGTTATGGCCAAATCAATTCTTACATGGCTTAGCCTTCAAACAGCTGGGATGCAGTTCAGCTCCTTCAGCATTTCTCCTTTCCAGTACCAGAATACCAACAAGAAAATAGCTCCTCAGTCCATGAGACCAGGTTATACCATCCTGAAAAAATCCAGGTGTTTTGGTGGCAAGATGAAGTTCAGAGGCTCAAGACAAGAGGCCTTTGCAGTCATGAAACAGTGTCCAGCTTTATGGATCAGCTTGTCCCTGTCTGCAGACTGGCACTGGCCAGCTTTTTACCCAGCTAATTGTGTGAGGCCAGAGAGGATTTTCTTTATTAACTTGAGTGGCTTGGCTGTGAAATGAGACATACTGTACAGTATATAACTCAAGCTTGCTTTCAAAGGCATTTTTGTTGAAGCTGGGTATCCAGAGAGATCTGAGCCTTTAACATGTAGTCATCTGAAATACACTCTAGAAACTTGTAATTTAAGGTCAGCATTTGCACTGGTTCATGTTCCAGTAAGGGAATAGTGCTTGCTTGAAAAACATACTCAATTTCTATCTAAATGTATAAAGATGGGCTTTTTTCTTGAAAATGAAACTGACTGCTCTGAGCACTTGCTGTGTGTTAACCGTGGCTGGATAAGCTTGGAATGGATGTAGGGACTTCAGCATATGACGGCTCTGAAGTGGAAAGAAAGCATCATTGATGCACTTGTACATTCTCAAAGCTGGAAGTGTTAGTTGTTGGGAATCACTTGTAGTAGTACCCTTTTGTATTTCAGGAAGTACAAAGAGCTAAAATCTCCCAAAAGGTGTTATATTTTGGCATATATTGGATGGGTTTTGTCATTACTGACAAAGAGATCCCAGTTGAAGATATTCCTAAGAATGCAAAATACAATCACTTAACCCACACAAGATCCCTTATCACACTCTCTCTAAAGTTGTTGCAGATTCATTTGAATTACACTGGAAAGATTTATCTCTTATTAATGGAACACTCTTCATTTTTTAAAATTGACTTGTTGTGCAACACATCAAATAACAATGTCATAACACATCATAAATCAGTTTGTTCACTGAAGGATTCCACATGAGTTAATCTAACATCCTGGACACAGTTCATGAGCAGTTAATTTTAGCAGTTCTCTTTGATACATATCAGTTAAGGCAAAGCAACTCCAGCCATTATGGAGTAGAGTCAAAACTGGTTAAAGGCAAAGCAAGTACAGACAAAGATTGTTCACAGATAAAGCCTTTGGCAGATCATTCAAGGGATCTTTGCTTTATATATAGAACAATTGTAGCTCTAATACCAGCAGTGCAGACACTCTGGGACAAAGAGAAAATACACACACACACATACACACCAAACCACAGAAGAAAACCACACACACCACTTGGTACTTGAGTCTAACAAGAAAGTCTAGCTAAAGTTCACCAACCCTGACGTAGCTACCAGAGAGCTCCATGGCAGGCAATGAGATGGGAAGAACCACCCCTAAAAAAGCATTCAGGAATTATTCCCATTGTCAGTGTGGGAGAAACTGAGAATGTTTGATTTGAAACACAAAGTCATCCGGCGGCCCGCCAAATGCCATTTATCTCAAGGTCACGCAACGTAAATAACCCAAGGGTTAGCTCCAAAGCAGGAGGTAGCTGAACAAGAGTAGGGGAAGGGGTTCCTCTCTCTTCCTTGTGGATGTTTGGCATGCTACTGACAATGTTTTGAGGCCTGGCGCTCCCGATGAGTCTGGTATATTAAAAGCAGTATAACACAGCAAAAGCAGAGAATAACAGCTGAATGTAGCGTCATGGAAGGGACCATGGTTTGAGACCAAGGCAGTAACCTGTCGCGCATTTTCTGCAAGAATTAGTCAGGGACACTAATTAGAAAGGAAAACTTCAGCAGAAAAAAAAAATTCTCTTGGATGCTTAAGTCTGAAAAGATTAATCCCTGTTATGCAGTAGGGACAATCAATGTTTATTTACTGTTCAGCTGAGTGGTCACATGAATTTTTCTGTTCTTCTAAAACAAGAAATATCACGACCTTCTTACACTTTTTAAGAGAACAACAAGTTTAGCAACTGTCACATCAATAATCCATCATTATCAATCAGGGAAAGAAGAGCTGTGTATTCCAAAGAGTGCTTAGACCTGAGGGTATAGCTTGGAATATAACTATGGGAGAATCCCCAAAGACTTGGCACCTGTTCCTGTGTTCTCTGGGGCAAAGCTCAGTGTAATTCCCATTAAAGCAAATCAAACAAGTTGGCAATCCTTGTACTGGAAACCCTAAACGCTATCTCTTGAAACTAGGCAAAGTGTCTTTCCTGCTGGTTTACGCAGAAATGAGATTGATGTAGACAAATAATTTATTAAGAGAATGAGGGAGAAAAGAAATGTTAGTGAATATTCTTCTAATTTATTTGTGATTTTGATGAGCTTAAAAACCAGACTGAGTGATTTCATGTTGAATTTTTGATGCCACGAAAAAAATGGCATCACTCACTAAGTCAGAAGGAGAGTTTCAAACTAAAAGTGTTTCAATTCAGCCAGCACCACTTGAGGTCACTCTGCAGAGTCCTGTACATCTGTATGGCTTGAGCACCATTCCTTCCAAACAGAAGGGAAGCAAGCTGGGCATGTGGATAAGGAACCCTGAGCCTTTGTATACACAACACAGATAATTTTATACCTGTAGGCCTTCCATAACGTTGGAAACTGAGGCATCACTTCAGAGGCTGAAATACCCCAATTACGTTACTACATGTGGGGCTAAGACTATGATTATTCCATCTAGAAATTTCTCTTACACCTTTCAACTCATTTAGTACTCTTAGAAAAAGAAATATTTGTATGGGGAGGGGCTAGAGTTGATGAGATGGTGATGTGAAGGGGACATCTGGAGAAGTCCAGGATGATTGTGAGCTCCAGATCCTACAGCCCTTTGGGCAAGGGACTGTGGGACACATCTTCATCCCTTGTTGAATAGAGTGGCTCCACCCCTCTTTGCTATTTTAGCCCCTAATGGAATTGATTTTCTGAAATGCAAATGGTCTTGAAAAATGGCAGAGAGCATAGACTTGCATCATTAGTAATTAACCAAAGGCTTGTGTGTTGCAACAACCTTTGTTGAGGGATTGTTGTGTTGAAAATCCACAGATTTTGGCACAAGCTGGAGAACTCAGCAGTTCCACTTTGCATGTCCTGCCATCATTCAACAGGCAGACCCTCTAGCTAGACATTGCAGTAGGGCAGCCAGTTGGCTTCTCCCAACCTCCTTAAGTTTCCAGATGTCATAACAAAATGAGAGAGAGAGACTTAGCCATCTTCCATGTGTTTATGCTGGAGCTGCTAGGCAGAGACCAAGCCACAACACTGCACAGCTTTTCAAAAAGGACTTAATAGGCCTCTCTGTAAACAGATCTAAATATTTGCTCCAGTGACATTTATCGCATCACACGTCTGGCGCGAGTGTTCCGTCCTTGTTTTGCTTGCATGTTTGGATTCTCTTATAAACATTAATGAAGTGCTTGAATACAAATGAATAATCCTCCTCCTTTCTTCCCACCCTGGAGGGGAGGGGAACGGGAGGGCATGAAGTAATAATAGTTCAACCTTCAACCCGTAATTGCTCAGTACATTTTGATGACAGTTTTCTCTCTCACGTGCTTTAAAAGACTTTATTCGGTGTGTACATCTATGCAGAAGGCATTGCACCTTTCTTCAAAGGCAGCTGCAGCTGGAGTTGGAGTGGGGGGCACTTAGCAGGCAGCACTGTGTCATTTGATGTTTGAGCAGTCATAGCAAGTTGACTTGCTGCTGGGTTCCCAGCAGTCTGCCAGAATTCTGCCCCATCTACAAGGCTTTTAACAGAGGATATATTTAATATATACTTTCCTAGGCGTCTGCTGTTGAGCTGGACAGAATAATGGACCTGAAGCACCTCAAATCTAACTTCATTTGACAGTTCATCTACCTTTTGCTGGAGAACTGGGGTCATTCAATAGGTATTTTCCAATTACCTACAGCTTCAGTGACTGAAGACAATGTGTTTCCAAGTAGTCCCTTCTGATCTTTCAATGCCTTTATGGAGGCCCTAGAAAGTGGTTGTCTTGGTATTGCTTTTGATTTTGTCACTAAAGGAGAAGGAGAGTGTAGGGTAAGGAAAGACTGACCAAATCTTGTTTCCATAGGTGGTTTCTGTGGACACAACCTTTAGAAGATTATTCTGTTGTCTAGGGTATGAGAACATAAACTAAATGTATGAGAAGCCTGTTTCCTGATCCTAAGAGGGGTGAAGTTGTGGAACAGATCAAGGCATCATCCCTGAACCTGCTCCAGACTGAGAAAACATTGAGTATCTCATTCCTGTGTGGGAGCAGTTATATTACTGCTCCCTTCTCCCTGTGCAGTTCAAAATGTCACAATGTCTTCCATGCACAATAAATTACCATCATCTCCTGCCAGGTGGGACAGTGCTTTGCTCAAGAGTTTACTAAGCATCTTTAGTTTCTGCAGCTGGGCTTGTAGGAACAGTGGTTTGGCTTGCTTGGAAGCCAGTAATAAAAGAAATTTTCTTTTAGTCATGAGGGGCTCTTCAGAAATTCCCTGAACTCATGCAACTAAGCTCTCAAGTCTTTGTTAAGAGCAAAACTGCTGCATTTAAGCTGTGGGACATAAAAGAAGTAATCAATACCGAGAAAGTAATCAAAAGTTCATTCTTCAAACGGACTTTAAGAAAAAAATCATCCTGTACAAGACATCTGTGGGTTTGTTGTGTGGAATAGTACTAAGTGCAGAGGATTTATGTCCCAATAGTCAGGCTTTGGGAGGTCAAGACTAATACCCAAGAGGAAAAGAATGCATGTGTTTCCTTCATCTGAGTGATTAGGTATAAAATGGGTTAAAAATTAATACTGTCTTTGGTTCAGCTTGTATATGAAACCATTCAGTCTGCACATACTTGAGTACTATTAGAAAGTGCCTGTCAACTCCATTAATTATCAAATTGCTTATTCAGTCTATGCATTCCTTGCATAAATCCGTATCAACTTTGCCTCTTGTAACAGTGTTTGTTTATATGAGCCGGAACTCTCAGTCCTGAGCAGTCTGAAATGCCTCTTGAAAGAATTTCTTCCTCTGCACCTACAGGGACCCAGGCTAATTGCTGTTCAGAGGATGCTCTGTGGGCTGCTTTTTTGGTGAGGAGTTGGGACTAACAAAATTGTTTGTAAAGGTGTTCTTTTGTCACTTCTGTCCATATTTATAGTTCAGATAGAAGAGACTAAAATCGTTAGAGTTCTCAGCAGCTGTAGAGTGCACACTGGAAAAAAGAATTTGGAGAAAAGGATAGAAAAAAGAATTTGCTGATATTTTTGTCATCCTCTTTCTAATGTTCCAATACTAATGGAGGCTTTTTTTTTTTTTAAATGAACTTATAGTCCAGTGCATTCCTTTGTTCCCGTCGCTCAAACATTCTGCCTTTTGCTCATTTGCTGGAACACAAACATGGAAGTGTATTTGGAACTAGCTGGAGCCTTAAAAAAACAAAATTAAGGCAAGCTGCCAGATCAAAATCTAATACACAACATATGTTTACAGCGTTATAGTCTCTTGCCATGCTGGCTTTAACAGCACTCCAGTGTGAAGTAGCGTTAATGCCTTCCAAGATCTTTTATCATCCATCGTGCTTATCAAAACAGTAAAAATACTGGTTTTATTTCATCAAGTGTGCCTTTCCTCTTGTCTGAAGCCCTTTGAATTCCCCACCACATTTGGGATCAATGGAAGAGTATGTCCTTGGTCTTCTTTGTCCAGTTCTCCTCCTCTTCACAAGAGCTTATATGCCTCAGGGGTGACCAGGTTCATCCAGCAGTTTGGCAGGCAGCCCTGAATAGGACCCCTGGTTTGAGAGAAGACAGTAATGTTGACCCCCATGTGCCTTGTGCATTTGAAGTGTAACTCATGACACTTTATGAGGAGTCTGTGAAGGGCGAAGTGTTGTCCAAGTGTAAAACAGAGGACTGAAGTGAACGAGGTGTTTAAAGCTGACTTGGGCTACCTCAGCTTGTCCCAGTATAAGAGGTGCCATTGTGTTTGCTCAAACTTTAGCCCTTTCTTGGGAGCCTTCTGCACTAGGCAGAGGCTGGCATTTGGTGTGGCCAGCGAGCCCCACTGAGGCTCTGTGGTTCCTTTTGGGCTGAGCCTTACAAACTGCTGGTGTCTCTCATCCCATGGTGCCTCCAACCATCCATGGCAAAATGGGACCATTGCCACTGGAACCTGCTGCGGTGGAGAGCAGCCAGCTCAAGGCAAGGACTTGAGTGGCAGTTCAGCATATGGGAGTGGGGTGCAATGGACAGTGCTGCAGGGCAGAGGGAATGGAAAACAGGGACAATTGTGCCAGACTCCTGTCACCTCCTGTGGCTGCTTTGGCTGGAGTGTGGTACACACTGCAGAGCCCCTTCAGCAGCAGCTGGATGCAGCCTGGAGTATGCAGAGTCCAGGGAGAATAAACTTGAAGCATCTGAAAATGTTGTGGGATGGGACAAAGCCTTGGTGGGTATATGAGGCTCTGAAATAGCAGGAGCCCCTCACTGTTTTTCTGCTTATTCTCCATATGTGGGATATACCTGTCCATGATCCATGAAGCATTCTAGGCCAGCTGGACTCCATGAGCTCTGTGTGCACTATTCCAGGCTTATCAGGAGGCAGGAGTTTTCTGAGCCCTCAGAGACAATCCTGACGTGGCTTCTTGTGTTTTAGTTCTCTGCGTGCAAGATGGGCAAGATATTAGAGCTATTTATTTTTGGAAAATCTTTTTTTTTTAACAGAAACAGTGCTCATGTAATTTTTTTTGTATTTGAGGAAAGAAACGTTCCTTGAAATGTCTCCATTTCAAATTTAAAGAGAAGTTAGAAAAACCCATGAGTCTCATCAGCAAAAGAACAATATGGTGAGTGACCCAATTGGAAATTTTTGTGCTATTAGTGCATAACAACACATTAAAGATAGAAAAGGCTGAATTTGTAACTTTTTATTGAGATTTATATTTTATTTTTATTTTTATTTCTATTTTATTTTTATATTGTTTTTCTCCACTGAACTGTAGATAGCAACAGAGGTGGAAATCTTGTAGCAGCTTTGGATGAACTTGCCAAGGGAGAAGAAAGTCCTCCTGTGCCTCCTTGGTGGGAGCTCTCTAACACAGTTCCAGGATGCCTACATGGCAGGTTGATTGAAATAGGGTGACTTTACCTCTGAAGAATATAAAAAATTCTTTACAGACATCAGGAGAGTAATAGCACTTTACGGCTTACTTAATATGTAATTGCACCTGATTTACAGCAGATCAGGTCTCTGCTCACATCAGTAGTGTCGTGCTGTGCATGGTCATTGAAGTTCTTGAAGTACAGTTGAATGACATGGGAGGCAGGACATGGCAGTTTCACCTCAACATTTCATCAAGGAGATCTCTCTTAGATTGTCTTAGCTTGAAGTTCATTTCAGAAATAAAAATCATGTACATGGAAGCTACATAAGCTGTAGTGTAAATACTGGGTTTGCATCTCTTGCAGCTCCAGGACTTCATTCTTTGTAGCTCAGATCTCATCAGGCAACCAACTTATCCTTTCACTTGAGGAGACAGACAGAAGAGGTGGTCATGGTTTGGACTTTGAGGCTTCATCTTTTTCTCTTCTCCTAAGAAATGTCCTCTTTCTATCACTAAGGAGATGAGCTGCCTAGTTCAGATTTTGAGTCAAAAGTTTAGCCTCCTGCTTGCAATTCTTGTTTGGCTTTGCTGTTTGGTTCTGAACAATTTCTGCATCTGTTCCCATTCTGTTATGCCGATTTCTGTTTGACTGGTCAGTGCAGAGTAATGTTCAAGAGATTCTGTCAGTAAAGTCCATGTTGGCTAATTCCCTGGACACAGTGATATCAGGACAATGACCTCTCCCTGACAAAGACTCTCTTTCCTGTATTTCAGCAGTATTCTAGGTCCTAACCACTTGCTCTGTGCAGAGAGCATTTGCTGTGTGCTTTGCTGCTGCTCGAATGCAGATGTAGGTTTTGGATTATGAGATTTCAAGTTCTGAGAATCAGCGTGGGTTTTAATGCTCTTGATGACACAGCCAAATAGTGTTGTTATGATAAAATTCAAAATTCATCTCTGAAGCACCTCTTTCTAGCGTTGCCTCATGCATTCTCAACTAGCAACGTATTCCTTTGTCTAAGTGACTTCCACTGTTGGAACTTTTTCCGAACATATTTAAGGTTTTCCTTTACTGCTTCCAGATGTAGACCCTTGTTTTACCATTCTTCGACACTGTAAATATATTTTCTCTTGTTCTAGTACTGCGCAGTTATTTGATAGACAAGATCATGCTCTCTCTTTTAGGAGTCATTTATTAAAGAAAGTTTTTACAACTGTAGACAAAAAACAGGCTTCTGCAGAGAATGAATTTCAGGTTTTTGTCTTGTTGGTTAACCAGGATTCACACCCCTTCTGGGACAGTTCCTAGAGACACCTCGTGGCTGTCAGGAGCTCTACAGAGCGCATCGTGCTCATGTCAAATTAATTTATTCTAAACCTCAACATCCAGAGTTATTTGAGAAAGAGTTAAGAGTGAGGCTGCCAACTTGCTAATTAAAAGCTAGAAATATTTTCAAGTTCTCCTCTGATGGAAACAATTAAGCAAATCTCTTCTAAAGTGGAATTACCCACCAAACCCAACAGCAACATGTTGTCTGCCTGAGTATAATTAAAACTATCGAAGGAAATTTTCTATTCCAAGATGAAAGGAATTGTTGATTAGTTCCTAGATTCCAATACTCCAGTTTATACTCCCAGTCTGTAAGAAGTACAGCAGGCAGCTCAGACTACATGGATGCAGTTTGTTGCTGGGATTCTTCGCTTCTCAGTCAAAACCACACTAGGCAGTTCAGAAAGCTAACAAAGCAAACCCCATTCCTTCAAACACAGAGTCCAGAGTGAGTTAGATGATAAGCTTTGTGCAAGAGAAAGGCAGACTGACTTTTTTAGGTTTCAGGTCATCCATTAACGTAGAAATTTAAACAAGTTGAGTCCTGGTGAGATTGCTCACCAGGCAGTAAGTCTTTATAATGGTAAGTGAGCAAGACCTCAAATTCACTATCTCTCAGAATTGGCGAAGTGTGCAGCCTTCCTTGTATTTGATACAAACTCTGTGAAAATGATACTTTAAAGAACAGAAGCCTTTAGAGGAATAAAAGTTTGTATATAAACTTTATACTTTATACTGTATACCCAGCAGTTTTACTGGGTGTAATTGCTCTAGACCCAGCTGAATAGAGGTCTTGTGATTACATTACTCTTACGTGTTTTGATACAGTTATTCAAGATTATACTTACCATAATCTAATCATAATTTCATGTATATACATATAAATCAAAATGATAGGTAGGGAGGTGGACATAGTGTTACCTCTCCTTTGCTCAGTGAAAACTGAATCATACAAAATGCTGGAAACCATCTTTCCATAGCAAAGGAGAATGGTGTCCTACATTTGCTTTGTACAAGGCTTTGCTTGAAATTAGAAGATCCAAAGAGTCCCTCAAATTCATGGGTTAGTTCCTACTTAGAGCTGGAGTAAGGAGGTAAAACAGTAGCAAAAGAATAGAGTTATGGAAAGTACGAATTCAGGGTGTTTTGCTCTTAATAATAAATCCCCATCTTCACTAATGCAGAAACATAAAAGCAATAAAAACTGTTTGTCCACTTTGCTGATTTTTAAAACATCTGGTTGAGTAGGAGAGTCTCATTACTGAAGATAACAACTCCAAGTCAGTAGTAGGACTTCATAAGGATCTTTTATCCTTAATCAGAACCTAGAACCACCTAAAAAGGGTTAGAGTTAGGTGTATGTGTGTTACCATGCTTGAGCTGAAATTGTTTCTAGGGGTACTTCTACGCATTTTCCGTAAATGCCCAAGCAGTCTCCTTGCACTGGGCTGCGTATCCAGCTATTACTTCTTTCTATTCTATGGAAAGCATACACTAGGTAGGGTAACATTCAGGTCTTCCAAGCATTAAGGCTTAAAAAAAAAGTCACCATGTTTACTTCAGCTTTCCCTTTCTAAATTGCTTTGACAGCCCTGTGCTTTTTTAACTCGTTTTGGGGAATATCCAGTCTGCCATTGGAATTATTTGAATTGTACAGAAAGAAAGGAGGTCCTGTTTCCCTCCGAATTCCATATATTGTGTCGCTGGAGCTTTTCATGTTCCATAAACAATGCTCTCTTTTTCTAACCCGCTCCCCCTCCTGCCCATAGCCTGACTTTCTATAATTTTCTTGACATGGACAACTCAGCATTTTTTGTGAAAAGCTATGACTGATTTTCTGCAGCTTTACAACTAGGAGCATGCTGGTGATTTCAAGAGGATCAGGTAGTGTGATGCAAGCGAGACTGGGTCGGGTCTCTGGGACTTCAAACATGTCTCAGCCGTGCATCTAGTTGTGAGTGATTGTTTTCCCTTAAAGCATTCATGATCTTCAGTTGGCAAGTCTCCTCTCATAACTAAGGAGACATTTGGAAAAAAGTTGGTATTTTTAAATATCTTCTTAATCCCTGTAGAACTTTAGCCACATACAAGCAAGTGGCTTCATTTTTCCACACACTACTCTTTTTTTAGTTAATAATTCAGTTATTATGTGAGTGAAATCTCAGGAGGTACTCCGAGTTGCAGGCACTCTACCGTTTAAGTTCATTTCAAGCTTCCTATGAGTCTTTTAATACTTCAGTGGTGTTTCATGGTCTGTCTTTGACGACTCATGAAGCTGGATCCCAGGAGAAAAATCACAGCCTAGATAAGCAGCCATGGTAGATACTGCAAAAGCAGTAGTGCTTGTGTAGCACTTCAGTGGCTTGATGCCTCAGTATATTTTTGTTTCTTTCTTTACCAGGAAGATGGATAATTTCCAATCTTAACGACCACGCGTGGGAAGGATGAATAAGCAGTATTTGGGAATGGAGTCTGATTGGTCACGCCCTTGTCTGGCTGTGCTTGCTGGTGCATTTTGCACAGCGTTTCTGGAATACTTTTCTGTTGAAGTGAAAGGGTTATTGCAGCATTTGATTTCAGACTTATAAAGGCTTTAAAAGAAGTGCCAAGCCCCTGTAGTCTGGAAAGAGCAACACTGACCATGTGCCATGTCACGGAGAGGGAAAATAACTCCCTTCCAATGTTTGCACTGAACATGAGTGTCACCAGAAAGCTCTAGGTTGCTCTTAAACTGCCTTGCAGCCTGATGGCTTTGTGGTGGACCTGAGAGGTCTTGGGTTAATGTCATCTAATGCATCCTAATGGGTAGCCTAATTGTAACTGCCATTCCAGCTGTCCCTTGTGGGTTTAACTCATGTAAATGAAAACCACAGCTTTCCAATTTACTCTCCAGCTTGAAATATTATATTCTCCTTAAGTAATGTGTTTTAATTGCAGAAGCAAGATATATTTTATATATATATATATGAAAAGAGTGGGTGAGAGCATGCAGGTTGTATATAAATAGCAGGGCTTCTTAGCTGTTTCTTTTCTTCACCAGTGACCTGTCTTCTCTCACCTGGCTGCTGACTTAACAGACAGGGAACAGGCCCCAGCTGATCTCAAGGGGTGAGGCAGCAGGTTGAAATGTGTGGTCAGCTATCCCATCTGCTGCAAGATCTGCAGATGGTTGGACACAGCACTCTGAAGCTTGCACATGCCCACTTGATGTCAGTCTGGAGTGACTCTCTGATTTACGTTGGCAAAGAAGATCAAAACCCAGCTTAAAAATTAGGTGACAGAGACGTAAAAAAAAAGAAAGAAAAAAAAGTCAGTAGACACTCAGAGGCTGGGAAAGGCTGCCAAACAAGCATTCCTGCCCTTGCTTACGATTCTCCACCACATACAACTGGCTGTGTACGTCTGGGAGCAGCCAGCATAGTGATCTATTCATAAAGGGCCAAACTCAGGAGCCGACCTGCAAGGCTTGAGTACACTGACTGCACACAGGGAAGGTGGAGCGAGGGCTCCGAGGGGCTTCTTGGAGTTGTGCAGGACAAAAATCCCCTTCTTTCCAGCTAGCTAGAGAGCAGGCACATCGGGGGAAAGAATGGTGTTGTGCTTAGGGCTTTACACTGGGTTTTGGGACAGCAAGGAACAATTCTCTAGTTGGGCAGAGAGTGTAATTTCTGTAATCTGCAGCTGCCTTGTGAGGGTCTTTTTCACTGCTTAGAGCTCCTGCAGGGATGCTCTGATTTAGATACTGCCCAATGCTCACTACAAGCCTGAAGCAGAGAATAGCCAACACTGCATGATCTTGTGTTCTCTGCACTTGACTGGTTGACCTTCGACATGTCCTGTTCCACCAGGTCCTGACAGAGAGAGCTACATTGATGGAGCACATGAACTACTGTTTTCTAATGATGATGCTTTTTATCTATGCCATTATGAAGAACTGCATTGAAACCTGCTCTTTGCTTGAAGGTTCAGAGTGGGGAAGGACCAAGGTTGTGATAGAAACAGAATGCTTCTCTTCAAAATGGACAGCCTGTTGTTTTCAGGACAAGGATTTGTGTGTTCTCATTGTGGGTTGCATGCTCTTAGCCTCACCTCGTCCATCTCACACCGGGGCAAAGAACTTGCACTACCACATATTCCTGTGTCTCTTCTCAAGTGCAGGTATAAAATCCCATGTATAATCCACAGCATTGGAGCTCATTCAGGAAATGTTTAATTTCTCCTGTTATTAGTGGTGTGTAATTGTAATTGGTAAGTAGTCACAGGGCAACACCTTTAATCTGCTCAGAGAGCCACTCCTAAAAAGGGACAGGAAGACCAACAGTGAATGGCAGGTATTTTTTGCATGTGCTTGAACAGTGTTTCCACTAAGCCCTTAGATAGGCTGGGGAATATTGCTGCTCTTGGGTGTCCTCTCATTGGTACCCTCTTAACATCTGAAGCGATCTCAGATCAGCATCTGAACATGAAAATGCAGTTACAGTTACTCCAAGTCTTTCTACAGAAAACCTACTTGCTTTTAGCTCAATCTTGGGTTTTCCTCTACTTTTCTTACCATGCATTTTATGATAACCTACCTTTGGGAAACAAAGCTGGTTGTGGCACTGAGCAGGCGCTTCTCAGCATTTCAGCTACTGGCTGTCCATATCAGGGTGGCAGCTACTTTTAAGATGTTAGGTCATCACAGGAGTGTGAGTAAAAGTATAATCCTGACTCAAGATTTGCTCCTGATGTATTTAAGAAATAGCCTACGAGGCAGATTTGTGGCAACCCTAGATGGGTTGCTTCAAATACGCAGGTTCTGCCAGCATTCCTGATTTCCTACCCCTAAGGTAAGTCAGGCTCTGCCAGGTTTCAGCTTTGGGTGATAGGAAATACAGAAGTCAGTCACAGCTTGATTGCATATGTACACACAGAAACACACACGCTGAGGGAAAGCAGAGAAACAAAGCTGTACAAAAGGAGTTATTTATCTGGTTCTTTGTTTTCCTCCTGCCGCGTGTGAGCACAGCTGGGATTCCTGCTCGGCTGGGGGTTTCCAAGGGGCAGGCGGCTCATGCAGAGCCTCCTCCGAGCTGGGGGTTCAGAGCATGACTCCTCCACAGAGGTAGCTCAGTGTGAGGAGCAGAGCTGCACTGACCTCACACCATGAGAAAACGAGGCTCTCAGTAAGTGATTTGGCTAGGAAAAAAATGGTAGAAGGAAAGAAACTGAAGAAAGCTGCTTCTGAGCGGGGGGTATTTCAGTGGTCTACTTTCCACTGATCATTAGAAGATAAACTGCTGGTCATGTTCCCAGTTAGGCACTCAGAGCTTTTTTGATCCTGGGCAACAGGTTTATTTGCCTAATTTATTATTGCTCTTAGAATTTTAAACTCAAATATAAATTAAAGGCTTTTGTTCTGTACGATTTAAAAGCATGTCTGGGTTGGGGAGCCCAGTATTTGGCTTGGCTTCATGTTCTGAGATGTATTTCAAGAGCTTCTGGGCATTACTGGGATGAGTTTGGGGCTGGTGTTTGTTTTCTGAATTATTTTGGTGCTTGATGTTTCTGCACTAAGAAGAAAGGTCACTGCCAGCTGTTAAGGAGTTAAGAAGAGCAGTGGTTGTAAGGAACCTATTTAGGCAAACCAGTTGTTGGAGTGTAGCTTCTAAAAGAGGACAAAGTTAGAAGCTGTTTTGTTATCCCAGCTGATTTCTGCAACCATTAGGAATAATACTCCAGTTTGGAAAGAAAACTTCCAAAGAGGTGGAGAGTATACAAAACCTGATGAGTTGCAGCTACAAGATCTGCTGATTATTCTGTAAGGCAACTCAGATTGTATCTGCGTCCAAGAATCTGAGAATCCTTCTGTAAGCTTAATTAATGTATGGGGAATGAGGACAAGCTGGCCATCAGTACAAGCTAAGATAAAAATATCTCTGGGAAGAAAAAACAGAATGAGTACAATCCATGCTAAGGGAAGAGAACATCATAAAAAGAGTTTCTCAAACCTTATAAAAATGAATCTCTGCTGATTCGAGGTTCAGTGCAGAATGGAAGTGAGCTCCATTAAATAAGTTTGATTTTTGTGACATAACCTTTTGTGACAGTAAGCTTCAGAGATCTCAGCACTGAAACATGGAGGACCCCACTTCCTATGTCATCACTGTCTTGGATGGAGGTGTGAGTCAGCTTGGAACAAGTGCTAATTTGGGGCTTCAGCTTTTCAGCAGATCATCATTGTCCTTGGTGCGCTGACTGACCCAGGGCAAGTCCCTTCAGCTCCTCCAGATTTTGTTTATTGAGGGACACTGAATTGTGATGGATGGTAATTATATCCCCTGTCTGGGAGGAGATTGTGGGCAAGGAGATCACATCTTCAAATCACTTCCATCCAAGTGCCTCTGCAGTGCTGTGCCTGCCAGATTTGCTAAGCTCTTCAAGGTACCATGCCTCTTCTGTCTTTGAGACTTGTCGAAATATCCTGTCCCTCAAAAAGATATATTTGGGATGTCAGTAATTGGAATATATTGTTCTTGGCCCATGGGGAATCTGACACAACAGCTCTACCTTAAACACAGCAATCAGCCTGCAAAAGGCAACAAAATCCCACAGACCAAGTGATAACAACTGTTTCACTTCCTTAAATCTCCCAGTAATCTGAGGGATGAGTGAGCTTCGTAGCTGAGAATTACTCCTAAGTACAATTTACTGGGGTTTGTTTTTTAATACCCGTATTTATTACAATTTTTTTTTAAAAGAAGTCTTTTCACAAGAGTTGCCAAAGAATATAAAGGTTTGTTGTAACGGATCAAATCACTTATCCTTATAAATCCACTACCCTCTATCTGCCAGTGATGACTTGGCTCAGCTCAAGAATCAGCTTGTGTAGTACAGCTGGGTGCAGGCAGGGCTGTCCTGAAGGGCTGAAAGCCTCCATCCTCCCATCCCTCATTCTGACCATGGCAGCCTGGTGTTGGCATCCCCTTCTTGGTGTTGTCAAGGCTGCACTGCCTCTGGCTGGGAAAGGCTCAGAGGAAACAGATAGGCTCCAGAGAGGCTTTGTACTGAAAAGCTGTCCTCTGGCCAGGTAAGCAGGATACAAAATTTGATGTAGAGTTTTTTCTTATCGTGGGTCCAGTTTCTTTTGAGGTTGGAGTGATGAGGAAGAAAAATACAAGGTCTGAAAAGCGATGTGTGGATCACAAACATGCATAGTAACTGCCGAAAACAATAGGGTCTTGTATTCTGGGTAATCTACAGTAAAAACAGGAACTACGAACTTCATCAGTGCTCAAAGGCTTTGAGCTCCATTTCCATGTGCATCAGTGTCACAGATGCTCCCTGCACTTTCCAGAGATGAAACTGTGGCAGCTAAAATGAGGTGTCACACATAGGCTGAAGGACACCTCATGCTGCTCTTCCTAAGGTTTCAGAAAGCCTGAAAGGCATTTCTTCACTAGGATTAGACTTATGGGATCTTTTCCTTGCATGTTACAGAGCTATATACCATTGTAGGAAATGAAGATTCCTGTTGTAGTGATGCACTGTCCAAATCCATCTGTCTTGGGACAGTCACTGCTCTGCAAGCCAGTGGGTGAAATACTGTTCTGAGGGAAGAAATCCAGCTGCTCTCTGCCCTGAATAGGCCATGTAACCTTGGGACAGTTGTGTTTAGTTTCCCTTTTCACCTTGTCAGGCTTTAACCATGTGGTACAAGACAGTTGCTTGTTGAAGGAAAGGCTCAGCTTGCCATCGTGGGCAGATGTGGGAGAAGAGGAAGAATTGAAAACCCTCATGTTTTGGATAGGAAAAAATATCCCGGTTGTGATCTACTGTTGCATGCATAGGTCAGGGATGGATTACCCCGCGGTTAAGGAAGAGGATGGTATCAAGGGACAAGTTCTGTTCCCAGCTCAGCCACAGACTTCCTTTCGGACCCTAACACTTAATTCTTTGTGACTTTGTTTACTCACCTGTCTGATGGGAATAATACCGCCTACATCAGAGGCAAGTTGTGCTACTCTCTGTTGATGCACGTGGTGTTAGTTAGGAACATTAAAATGCTTTGTGATCCATGGATTTTAAAAAAATGCACTGTAAATGATCAGGGCTGTTACTTGAGATTTTAGTTCCAGACACTGTGCCACAAATCAAAATATCTCCTTTTATTTCTTACTGTAGAGTGTTATAAAACATCCAGTGGGCAAAAGGTTGCACTTCAGAAAGCAAATGTAAGTTTTTGACAGCCCACCCAAAATCTAATTTCATATTTAAGCTTTATATATGTTCTAGTTTCAATAGATATTTGTCATGTTATTTTTATTTTATATTTACTGGCAATATGCTCGTCTCAGTTTGTTAGTGCTAGATATCCATTGTCCAGTACCATTTGCTTCCATGTTTGGTATTTCAGGTTTTACTTTATATCTCCCTTGGCTTTAGAGAATTAAACTATTCCTGTGCTTATTATTCAATTGAAATTTGGAAGGAACTTCAGATCTTTTTGTTTCTTTTAAGTCTGTTTTTGTTACAGGCTTCAGTAGCTCACTGAAAAATCCTTTAAGGAAGGCACCAAACAGGAAGGGGGAAGCCTCAGTTCACTATTCCTTTCTCATCTCAAGCTGTCTGACACCTGAGGTCAACTACAGAGTATGATTTTATTCAGGAGACATTCTATTGTATAAAAGGTATAAGGTTTATATAGTGTATTAAGGCATGTAAAAAAATCCTGAAGAACAGGTTGTCTGGGATCACTAGGAAAGGCTGTAGCTTCCACAAGGGCCACCATTTTAAGGAGCCTCACAGGTCTGCAGTGGGGAGCAAGGCCCTTGACCTCAATAGAGTGTTAAGCTCCATCAGCCAAAGTTCTCCATCAAGGCTTGTCTTACTAGCAACAAGTGCTTTCTTGTGTGACCAAACCACAGAGGTGCCCAGTGGAGAGAGCAGCCTGGCTCCCAGGGCCACCACAGGGTCCCAGCCCAGAGCTGGGAGGAAGAGTTGTGGTCCAGCTGAGACTGTCTGGAGCCAGCCTGAGTCCAGCAGCCCTGACCAGACTAGGCTGAGGCACTGCTGGGATGCCTCACTGGAGTGCTGGAGAAGAGTCAGGTAGGGAAGATCACTCAGGAAGCCACAGGTGCTGTAGTCTCCCTCCCTGCTGGGATGTGGCCACAGCAGCAGGAATTCTCTATTCACCTCTTCAGTGCTGGCACAGCTCCTCAGCCTGGGGGTCAACATCGAGCTGCAAGGTGCCTTTCATTTGGGAAAGACACAAAGGGGCCTGGGTATGCTGAATGTACTGGGGAGAAGAAACAACTCTGCAGGTTTGTGTAAAGAAACTCAAGGCCAAGGATCAAGCCTCTTTCTCACCCAGTTATTTCCCTTTCAGAAGAAAGCATATGGAGAGCAAGGATTTGTGATGAAGTGGTAAGAGGTAGCCTTGTACTCCAGGAATAGTGAAAGTGCAGCAACTGTGTCACTTGGGCAGGGAAAGCCTTGAACATCCCTGTTTGTTGCATGCTGACAAGCTGTTGGTTTGCCACAAAAAAAGAAAATCCCAGTTCCGTTTGGTTTGAGATCAAGGCAAATGTCAGCCTTGGCAAGCTTCATCCCCAGCTTTCATCCAGCTTTAAAGTCCAATAGGGAAGGAGTTTTGTGTCTGGAGTGTAGGACAAGGAGGAAGCCAGAGGGACAGCTCCACAATGTCTCCTCATAGCTATTTCCTCCATGGTGAAAGACTGTAATGTCTTTTTCACATCCTGGTCTAAAACAAGATTTCTTTCTAGTACTATACAAATCCTTACTCCTAGACTTAAGAACATTTCATTTTTATTCTTTTTTTGTCAGCTGGACATGAAACCAGGATTTCTGGGTTAATGTATTGTCCCTCCCCCATTTCTTTAGCTAGCTTTGGGGTCTGTAAACAGAGTTCACAACTTTCTCCACTTCAGCAGTTTCAGGGGTCCTTTGCTTGCCCTCTGGGATGTTGCTGGGATTTCATACCTCCGTTATCTGTAGTCCACGCAAAATTAGTCAAAGCAACTTGCGTCCTGCCCTTGTCTGTAAGAGACACTTCCTCAGGAGTGGAGACAGGAAAATGGGGGAGGGATTAGAGGTGATGAGAGGGAGCAGGGGTCCATCCCTGTGGTGCACGTCTGGATGCGGAGGAAGGAGCTGAGGGCAGGGGAGGCACAGTTTATTGTGCTAAAGGGAAACAGAGAGGACTTTCTGCCGGTGCTTATTGACACAAGGCTCCGAGTGACGGGCAGAACAGGCTGTCCCCTTGTTCACTGGGATCTCGTGCAGACTCCTTGTGGAGGGATGGATCCTCCTTGGGGAGCTGGCGAGAGGACAGAAATGCAGGAAAGTCTGGCTGACAGTCTGCCTTCTGGGACAGACATTTTGGGATGGCTTCAGCTGCTAAATTAGGGGCATCTTCCCCAAGGTCCCTCTTTCGAATTGCCCTCAAAACCAGCTGCTCTGGTGCTCAGAAGTAAGAGTTATTTCTGTCTGGGCTGACCTTATGGGACACATCCAGCTTCAAGCCCATGTCCAAGGCCAGTGTGAGTGTCCAGGCTGCCTTCTCTTGGCTGATGCTGTTCCTGGTTAGGAATGACAGGAGTGGATTTACAAGCTCAGCTCAGGCACAAGGCAGAAATTGGCTCATCCACAATGTGCTGATTTGGTGTACAGGCTGAGCCTGTTCCAGGGACCCCAGCCATGGATGCAGCATGTCCTTGGTGCATGCTGTGCCCGGGAAACACAGCCAGAGAGTGCTGTTGTTCATTTAATTGTAATTTAGGTGAGGATTTGTATTTTTATTCTTGGAAAACCCCCCAGAAGAGCCCTATGTGTCCTGGCAATTTATCTTCCCCATCATGAACAATAAACATGCCATTATAGATTGAGGAAGGGGTATGAAAATCTTACTGTGGTTTGCTTAGGCAAGGAAATCGAAGCACTAAGGGAGATGGTTCTTGCATTATCATAGGAATTTCCCTCAAGTAAATGGCTCCCGCTGAATGGTTAGAAGGCCAAACTGGACTGGTTTGGTTCTAGATGTACACACATCCTGACAGAAAGAAGGGAAAAGAGGATATCTGGATGAGCAGGCATAAAATATATGGTGAGAGGAGAAGAATGGGGAATTAAGGAAATACAGATAAATAGGACAGGATATTGGAGGAAGCACTTGCTGTGGCACTGGCTGGTGTTCAGGACTGTGTTAATTAGTGCTAAAAGGAACTGATGGGGATGCAGGTGAATGAGATGTACATCAGCTGGAATTTGCAGGAAAGGTTTTGCCATTAAGATTGCTATTCTCCTTGCTTGGCAAGGATGTTGTGAGGTGTGAGGAGCTCTGGTTACAGGTCTTTGTGTGTGGGAAGGTTTCTACATTCAGCTCAAAGGACCATTAATCAACAAATCCAATCCCTTATCACAGGTCTCAGAGGAGGGCAATTTCTTATTCCAGTAGAGAAACCCATAGTGGCTGGGTGGCTGAAGCATATTTTCCAGAGGATTGGTCAGTGTCTCTCTGAAGTGAGAAAAATATGATCCACCTTTTCTCTTGGGAATTGAATGGTTAATTGCAACCTCCTTTTCGGATTTGCCCCTCTGATGCCTGCTTGGATTTTACAGGCATTAATGGGGGTGGCTACAGCCACTATGGGGTGGCTTCTTCAGGGAACCTCAGGCAGATAGAGCCCAGTTGAGAGCAGCTGATGGCATGGAGAATTTCCTTAGAGGTGGAAAAGTACAAGCAGCTGACTTTCAAGGAGAAATGTTCCTTGACTAAAGGTAAACTCGGGTGCTGCCATCCCTGTGAACTCCAGCTGTGTGGACTGGGACCAATAAATATGCTGCTCTGCCAAGGTCTGGGCTAACTGAGGGAATGCTCAGTGTTGTTTGCTGACCTTGAGGGAACACAAGCCCATTTAGAGTAGCAGAGTGCTGTAGGTATTTGAGATCTGGGTGACTGAGGTTTTGCTTTAACCAGCTTGGAGCTCCTAAGTGGGCTGAAACGTCACCCTGAAGCCACAGACATGTGGAGAAAACCCCATTGTACCAAAATTGTGGTTAGGCAGGACAGTCAATGAAGGTCAGTGGAATACAAGGCAAATATTGTGCTTAGGGGAAAAAAAATCCATGTTTTCTGGCAGTATGAAACCGAGACCAGGGTGTTTTTTTGTGAACAGAGCCATTTCCAAACAGGGAAAGGCTGCCAGTGGTATGAGAAGCTTTTGTGATGCATAACAGGTGCTCCTCAGACCTGAGCAGAGAAAGCCACAACTGGGAGGATGTTTTTATCTGCACATTGTGAACTAACAGAAGACAAACAAGTTTCTAGGTGTGTAGGATGCAGCAGGAAAACAGATTACTGCACTGGAATAAGCCAAAGGTTTCAGCCATGGGATGTGGGGTGTTTGTCCAGGGGTCATGCAGTGGGAACACGTCTGCAGGAGTTGTGAAATGGACACAGACCTGATGTTGAGCTGAAAAAAAGCTGCAGAGCAAGAAAGTTGAGAGGGTCACCTCTGGGTGTGAGCATCAGGGTCATGACTCTTCTAGTGTGGTGTGTCCTACACATCAAATTTTGGCTAGTTATGGGTGCTTTATGCTCAGCTTTACAACTGGTTTCTTTTTTCCTTGCATAGGGAATAGGGAATATCAGTATTCCTAAGTAACTCTCCTAATAAGCACAGGAAATCAGAATAGTTGCCAAGGAGGTGGAAGATGCAGTGAAATGAAAATTTCAGGAGAGTTTTGAGTTAGAAAAGTTGTGCTCAGTGTATTCAACCTAAGTAAAACACTTAGATTTGACAGGACAACATTATTCTTACAACAGACAACAATTCCTAATGAAACATGCCAGTCTTCTGGGACTAGCAGATTTGGAACTATTTTAGTTTCAGAACTGTGGATAGGAAAAATAAATTAGAAAAAGAACCCCAGCCATTTGGAAATGTACATTTTTCCTGCTTACTTGCACTAGGTGAGAATTTGGCTCAGACAACAGGTCATGTCTGGTATTATGGGGGGGTTTAGGACTGAGAGCCTCAGAGCACTGGACATATTTGAATTGAGGCCACTTGCAGCCTAAACCTTGAATCCAGTAGTGCTTTGCAGCTGCAGATAAGGATGAGGTCATATGCCAGATTGTGGTCTCCACAATACATCATTACCAGGATAATCACATCTGCAAGAAGGACTGTTAGCATCATGCATTATTGAATTAGATCAGGTACTTGTATTTCTGAAATAAGTCCAAGACTGTGTAATTTGCTGGCTTATTAGTTTTGAGGGTGAAGCTGCCAAGACACCATTACCAGGAGTTATGTGAATTGACAGGGAAGGCTCAGAGGACAGTTTGAACCCTGTGATGGACAGGCAGAGATTTTGCAGTCAGTGGGCTATCAGTCTAGCTAAAAATAATGGTCTACAGACATCCCATTTCTGGGATATTTCCTATATCTTTTTCTTCCCTTAATGGCCTGATGTCAAAATGCAGCTATCTCTGATACTGACATTAAGGATCAAATCTAACTGGTTTAATTGGATGCTGTTTGTTTAAGACAAGCAGTCTTGGACCTCTGCCTGCATCCACCAACAGACACTGTAGAGGCTCCTCTGTGATCTCGAGGCAGCACGTGGTGGCTTTCGGCGTGGTACACCTAGATCTGCCCTCTCAGCCAGCATTTGTTCTGGAGCTGGCTCATTTCTAGACAGTTTGGAGCATAAAGGAAGTGCAAGACCGTATCTGGTGGCAGGTTCCATCTGGACATACCCGGAGACAATTGTGCTTTTTAGATTGTGACACTGCAGTCTGAAAAGTAGGGTTTGGGATTTATTCTTCAGTTGGGAGCAAGGAGACTGAGAATTGGATGCCCAAGCTCTACGCAGTTGAAACAAAACCTGCCGGTTGAACTGACTCTTACAGCTGTAAAAGACAACTTGAATCCTTTTTAGAGAAGTCCTGAACTATTTTTTGTTTTTTAATGGCTGATTCCTGGCACTTCTTTCAGGTCAGAACTTCTGAGGTATCCTAAAAGGAGCACTTCAAAATGGCTAGACTCTTTTCAGGAAAGTAGTCCTAAAAGCTATCCCGTGGGTCCTGAATGAGTGGCTGGAGCTGCACAAATACATAGTTTTATAATCCACAAAGAACTCCCTGGTCCAGCCTTCTGCATAACTCGTGTGCTTTACTCAGGAATTTAGCTCATCGCTTTTTTCTTGAGATTTCTCAGAGTGTTTGGAAAGACTTGATTTGAAATACTTTGCTAGAAGGAGGATGTACCCTGGCTCTAGTGATGACAGTGACACATTTGATGTCCCCTACTTCCTTCTCCTGGCAAGTTGCAATTGTGACATTTGGTCTATCACCAGAGGCACAAACTGTAGGATTTTCGGATCTGTTTTGTGGCCTGGGGGAGGGGTGGCATATGGAACAAATGTTCTGCATTCAGTTGCTCCCCTGGGCTTCAATGCAAGCTCATCACACTAGCAGATCTAGACAAGGGAACATGGTATTTCTAAATTTTGAGACTCAGAAAACTATTACAGTCTGTTTTCCCACTACAATGTACAAGAATTCTTGAAACAAAAATAAGATCCTGTCTCTGCCACTTACCCAGAGCCTCAGAGATGTAATCAACCCAGCAGTCATCCCCTCGCCAGAAATAAAAATATCCGTGGTGGGGTTTTATTTCCTTCTTCTGGAGACCTGGGATAGCAATACATGATTTGGTGCTGCTGACATCTGGCAGCATCGTTCCTATTTACTGTAAACACGAGTCATCGCCCATGGAGTGTTTTATTGCTTGTGGTTTCCATCTTGTTGTACGCAGCAATTATGCACATGGCGCAATCTTTCCATGTCAATAAAAATGTTTCATTCTCAGCAAGGAACTTAAGAATGAACCCAGCAATTCTTAGGGGCTACTGTGCTGAGTTAAATGGGATGTGATGGGGAGGGGCACGACAGGGGGTCGGTATGGAGGGCAGGTGTGGTTTTTGGGGTCACTTGGTGGGACTCACAGACTCAGGGTAGTGCACAGAAAGTTGGTGTGAGCGTTCACTTCTCCAGCCTGGGGCTGAGAAAAGGCCTCACAGCTTTTGTTTGCTTTGTTGGCAAAACGTTGTGCAGCAGGATGCCTTGTGAGTGCTGCTGGAGACTTTCCTTCATGCTAATTTCTGTTTCTGTCTTTACTTTTTTGTTTCCTGGTTATCCAGGAGTTTGGAGATGTTTTCAGTAAAGGATTCATGAGAGAATCTTCAAAGGGGACCACAGCCAGGGGAAAATCACAGGCGTGACTGGAAAAGTAGTGTTTTAAATTAGTGTGAAGGCTTGGGGGAAGTCACTTAGGCCTAAATCCACAAGTTGATTTAAGACTCTTATTGCTGCTTAGGTGCCCTGTGTTCCCTTTGGAGTTACACATCTAAAGGTCTTTAGGATAAAGCCCTTCCCACCTCATTCTTCCCTTGGCTTATTGGGAGATGGAGTACAATGTTCACCCACTTTGGTGGGAGCAGGAGTGCATTTGTCTGGGGCTCCAGACAGCAGGGCTGGTCTTGGCAAGTCACCCAGCTCCCCTCTGCCGTGCTGGGGAGGGACAGGCCCTTCTGGTGGGTGAATCATCTCCACAGAGCAAAGATGTCTGAGATACGAGGCAGGAATTGCTCCCTGGAGGTGCCAGCCCCTCTCCACTGGCTCTCAGTGGAGCTTAGCCAAGGAGTTCAGACTCGGCGCCCAAGTTTTATGCAGCCGATGGTATGGGAGGTGAATTTCACCCCCGGGAACTTCAGGTGGAATTTAAACTGTCTGAAAATTATAGTTGTGCAAGCAATAATAAACAGTCTGTATGGTTCCACGTCTGGAATCTCCTTATAAACAGGGGCATGCAAATCAATTAGATAAAAATCTGAGCATTTCTGAATTTCCTGCTCAAACTTGAACACAATCTGCTTTTGGATTTGATGAAAATCCCCTTCACTCTCCAACCTATATGTCAGTGTGGTTGGGCCCGACAGGCTACCTTCTGTTTCACACGGGCATGGAGATGCCATAGCCTTGGGATGCTGTCAGAGTGACCCATCTCTGGACACCCTTAACTTCACCAGGATGGCGAGAGTCAGTGCTTGGAACCTTCTGGGAAGAGCCCAAAGACGTGGCATGATGCCTGACTCAGTGCTGCTGATCGAAGTGCTCCAGATAAGCTGAGATGTAGATAAGCACCCAAGCACTTATCCAAACCAAAGCTTTCAACATTTATCCACCTTGACTGTACATGACTTTGCCCTTAGCAACAGAGATTACACCCACTTTTTTCTTCACCACTGTCAGCGGAGGAGCAAGAACCTACTTGAAGACAAGTAAAACACCTTAGGCTTTTAGGTTCCCATACCTTTCTTCTTCCTAGTTTCTGAAAAACTAGTCTGATTATGCATTCAATTCTCATTGTAGTCACTACCTGAGAAACCAAAAATTCAGGTAGGAGTGCTGGGCAGCTTCTTGTGAAGGGAAGTGCTCCCTGACTCTACCAGAATGGGGAGGACTTGTGGGCTCTCACTGTCATCACTTGCCCTCATTTGTTGTGCATTGGTTCTATTAGCTGCCTACAAAGGGCAGGATTTTATTTATTTGTTAATTATTATTCCCTTTAAATTTAAATGGGTTTTGTTTGTTCTCTTTCTCTTGATTCCCTGGAGAGTAGAGAATAGATGTGACCTATCCATTGCTCCCTTTGGTGTATTAAAAATGCTCAGGTGCCTTGTGGCTGTGTCTCACTCATGCACTCAGAGTAAAACCAGTGTTTGACTTAGGGAAAAATTCCTAGGAGTGACAGAAGGCCTTCTTTTCCTTTGTTTTTTGTGTTTGGTAAGGAGTACTGGGTACGGGCCACTCTTCTCTGACCAGAAAGGAATTATCACCTAACAAATTACCTGCTTTTGCAAGGATCAGGGTTTCTTCTTTCTGCCTGTAGTGCATTGTAATTTTTTTTGTGGCTTTTGGTTTTTCAAATTAGAGATTTTAAGTTGTTATAGATTTTGTGGAAGTGTTCTGTGGCTTGTGGTGTGTCGAGTTATGTGGAGTCAAGTTTGGTGGACCTTTCTGAATAAATGTTGTTACACATCGGCTGCAAGGGGCTGCATGTGATGAACCAGAGATTTGTGACTGAGTCCAGGGATTCTCCATTCATTTGGGCACATGCAAGTAAATGTTAACTGCATTTTCTTTCCAAAACTGCCTTAATCTTTATATTTATGGGGAATTCAAACTGACCAGAGGTGCTAACTCACCAGGCAGCCTTAGACATTTGTGTTCTCTCATTCCTTATTAATGGGTCAAGCAACTCATTGGCAACGTTATAAGAAGCTTCAGTTCTTACCTGGAAGGTCACCTCTGAAAAGAAGCCTTTCTTTTCCCACATATCTCTTCCCTCAGCCTTTCCGTTAGGAAGAACTGGGCCAAGAACACGATTTTTTTTTCACAGAAAACTAAAATAAAAGTATTTTTACTCTTGGAAAAAAATAGTTTTATTTATTAAGAAGGAAAAAATATGTTGTATGTGTTCTGTGTATACATATTATATTGTAAGTACTAAGGGGTTTCCATTCTGCACGCTTCTCCTGCCTTTTTCTTTAGAATAAATATTTTGGTTTCAGCCCCTTTTTTGATGGATAGGACAATTCTGATTAAAAACAAATACTTTAATCCCATGAAGTGTTAATTTTTGACAACCCACTTTTCATCAGGCAGAATCACAGAATGATTCAGGTTTGAAAAGACCTCTAAGATTGAATCCAGCCATTAATCCAGCACTGCCAAGTCCACCACAAAACCTGTCCCTGAATGCCACATTTACATGTCCTTTAAGCACCTCCAGGGATGGTGACTCCACCACTTCCCTTGGCAGCCTGTTCAATGCCTCATCACCTTTTCAATGAAGAAACTTTTCCTAATACTGAATTTTGTTTAAAAACATTTCAGATATCTGTACTGTCAGGACTCCAGGGACAAAATGCTAACTGGCAAAAATTATGGCATGTGTATGCACAGGAGATTATTTCCTAGAATTCTTTAAACAGGCATCGGATGGAAAAACCTTGGAACAGCAGTGATGTGACCTGCATTTGACCATGGTATCTGGAATCCATGGGTCCATATCCTGTGAGGTATTCAAGTTTGACTATATTTGACTTTTAAAACATTGAAACAGTTTTCTGATTAAGTGAAAACTCTTCACTGGCACAATGTGCTGAAATACACATGAATATGAGAGTCTTGGACAAACACTTTGAAAGTAATGATGCAGAGTGCAATTGTGGTTTACTTTTCCTCAGGAAAGTCCTCAAAGTCAGGTTTGGTTGCTCCAAGCTGGTCCAGTTGCAGTTTGGAAATCTGCAAGAAGATAATTGACAGGACCTCTCTGGATCCTGGCTTCAGTGCTGGACCACTCTCCCTCTGAACAGTTCTGTTTCATAATACCCAGCTTCACCTATCTTGTGCTCTTTGTGTCCATTGCCTTTTGTAATTTTTTTCCCAGGCACCTCTGAAAAGAGCTCAATTCCATCTTCTCTGTAACTCCTTTCTAGACAGTGTTTAACTCTCTCCCTTTGCCTTTACTCCTGGGTACTTGACTGAGAAATAGTTTAAAAAATCTGACTGAAGCACTTTGTGTTGGTTTAAAAAAAAACCAAAAACAAAAAAAAACCAACAAAAACCAAAACCCAAACAGAACTTACTAAACAGCGCTGGCAGTTTTATCAGTAGTTTCCAGGAGAGCAGAGTTAACCCAATAGTAAATCTTTTCATGAGTCCTTTCCTTCATGTTTTTAGTGCACTTTCCAAACCAAAAAAGATTAAATGCTCCCTAATACTCATCCTAACCAAACAGAAGTTCTGACCTCTTTAAGCTGTGACCTCTAAGGTCAATATTTGCAAAACAAAGCTGTCTGACCAGAGATGTGAGGTGTTGGTAAACGTTAGTGGTCAGCTGCTGTGCAGACATTGGCCACAACTCTCTGTTGGATAGTTCTGGTTTTGGGAAACTTGCTTGAGTTGCTGTCTTACAAATGACAACAAAATGTGAGCTTTTGGTGGTCAACCTTCCCCTTTTCTGGGGACAAACTTGCAGAAACCAAACATACATTTGGATCTGTGTCTGGAAAACACGTATGGCGCTCGGTGATCGTAAGATTGCCCCAGCCAGGAGAAGCCAGCCAGGGCAGCCAGACACTTGCACAGATGTGGGAGGTTGCTGGGTGGGGATGTTTACCCTCCTGGCATGTGGCACTGCAGTGTGTTTGCATGTTCATGTGTGTCTTTTCTCCAGGCAGGCTTTACCCAGCTGCCCTGCGCTCTCAGGAGCAGTTCCTCCGCTGGCAAATGTGCTTCCACTGTATTTCCATGGGGTAAGAGCAAGTGTTTCCTAGGTAGAAAATGATGAGCATTGAGGAGTGCTGAGGTACTCAGAGAAGCTAAAAATGGCTTCCTCGAGTGCAGATGGATGGTGGTCAGAAGGATCTATTTTTACTTGCCTTGTGTTTGCACAGAGGCATCCATGCACGACTTTCTGTTGTTCCTGGAGTCTTTCAAGCATATGGTAAATAGACTTTCAATGGGTTGGAACCTATTGCTTCAGGAAATGTTGTTACAAATTGTTTTTCCACTGCAGTGCATTGAGGGTTTTTCATGGCACCCCCGACATGTGCTCTGAAATCCAAGTGGACTCCAGAAGGGAATGGCCAAGAGTTTTCAAGGCGTTGTGAAACCCATTAGGCCTGCAGAGAAAGTGGTAAAAGCAGCACAAAACATACCAGAGTGTAGAAAAGCAGGGGCTATTAGAATGCAGTGAAACCATGTTTCCTTAACTAGATTAGTTTACATCTTGTAGTATATAAAGAAATAAAAATTACTTAGATTGCAATAAGCCATGTTTTTCTAATGAAATAGATTGCCTTACATTTTGTGGCAGGAAAAAAATGTCGATTAAGAGATTGGTTTGGTTTTTTTCTTAGTCCATCTTGACAGGCTGGATTTCTGATGCCTGTGTTGTTTAGAGATAATCTTTGACTTTGGGGCATCTTTTCTTGGCTAGCTCTTCTCCTGAAATGCTTATGAGCAGATGTTGCCCATAAACACCTATGAGAAAGGCACATTTTTCTTTAACAATCACTCTTCATCCGTGACAACTGTTCTCCATCTCTCTTGAGCCTCAGCCTCACAGGACTCTTTCTGTTATGTAGGACATCTCTTGACCATGAAATCCTTTTTCTTCCACATCAAGTGATCTGATCTATTTTCCTGCAAAAACTTTGTTTCAAGGAACTCTTTAACACAGTGCACCCTTTATGATGTCAAGGTCTCATCAAGTTTTCCTCCCAAATTAAGAAAAAAAAACGAAACCATAATATGTGTGGGCACAAATCCAGTGTGTTTTCCACTTATACCAGCTGGAAGATCATGTTTAGTGAGTGAAAACTTGAGAAATTGAGCTGAATACCCAGCACAGCAAACTGTCATAGGTAGGACTGATAATGATGAAAAAGGAGGATGGATTTGTTTGCCTTGGCAGATAACTTGAATAAAAAGATTGTCCTACTTCATGGAAAACCTTTAAATCCACAGTGCTGGGATAGGATTTTGAAGATGACATCAAGGCATCAAACTTCAATTTAAAATATTTTTGGGGAAAAATTCTATCTCCTCCTATCTGACCAAGATAACCTTTGGCATTTGTGGCATCACACTCTGACCTGGGTTTGGAGCATAACAGTCAGTGGACTGTTGGAGAATTATAGTTTTAATGCAGATTATACTCTCTGTTAGCTGAGCACTACAGAAATCCCTGCTTTTCCCCTAAACATCTGTTACTGCTGGTGACAGGATACTGGATTTAGAGGCACCACTGTTGTGGTATACTTGTCAATTCCACAGGTTGGGAAAAACCAAAACCCGCAGTCCTCTCCTACAGTGTGTGCAGACTCAGAAATAATTACCTTCTGGCAGAATGTGGTGCCTCCACATTGTTCTTTGAATCTTGCTGAAATGCTGTCTTCCAGGAGTCAGCTTTACAGAGACAGGGTATGCACTGCACATCAGCATCTGTGGAACACAGTTAGAGGGGTGGGGACTACTCAGAAGTAATGAAACTCAGAAAAGTGGGTACTCAGCTTGTATCTGAAATGAAGAGCAGGCAGAGAAAATGTGGGGCAGCAAGGTATCTCTGTGGTGAAGTAATTAAACAAAACAGAGGAATGCATCTACCTTGAAAGCCTGCTCGAGTCAAATCAAAAGCAGATGGAAGGCATTTAGAAGAAACTCAGGCTGGCTGAATTGCATTCAGGCAGATAAAAGACTTTACTAAAGAATATATCTTCCACTTAACACAGAGAGGAAGTCCTGCAACTCATGTGGGCTTCAAGTGATGACATCTGGTTCAAGTATCATGGTCCTCTTCTGAGGAAACAGCACAAAGCCTTGTCACCACCCTGGTGAAACATTCAGAAGGCTGCAGCAGGGCCGAGTCTGTTCTCTTGGAGCAGAAAACAGAGCCAAGCTCTGATGACAACAGATGGACAGAGGTGATTTTTTTTCTTTTAAGGAAAATAGCTTGTAATTAGAGGCCTTAGACCCCTCACCCATAAAGGATTTGTCCTTACAGCACATAGATATGGGGCAGGTATTTCAGCTTATTGAAAAATACTTGTTTTCTCTGAGTTCCACGAAGGAAGAATTGGCCACAGATGTCTTTGTGTCCCTGTTTCTTGGTGTGAAACTGCCTCTTTCATAAACACATGCAACAAAATAAACCACATCCACGAGGAAATATTTTTTCCTTTATGCATTGTTTTTGTGAGATGGTAAATAGTATATGCCCCCTTGTTAGAGTTGAAGATGAACTCTTCTGAATGTGTGAACCACTTTTGGGTTCACTCTGATTACCAGCAAGTCTCTTTGTTAAAATAGCAAAGTTTGTGACAGCTAAAAGATGCTTGTGGATAACCACTTCCAGATTTGAAGTGGCACCTGCTGGTGTTGAAATTCAAGCCAAAATGTGACAAACATCACGTTGCAGAATCACAATACATAAGTCACTAGAAGTATCCATCAAAAAATCTCAAAGATAAAATGAACCCCAAAATCACATGTAATCAAGCTTCCCCCTCTATTATTCCTGACCCTAGTTACTAAGGAAGAAATTTTAAGTACTTGTAAGGCAGTCGAGGGAGTGTGTTAGTCACCCAAAGAATAAACAGGGAAATTAATTAAAATAAAATGATTCATTATAAATTATTCTCCCAGCTACACTCATAATGATGTGAGAAATATTCCAAATACTATTAGAAAAGCACTCCCTCCGCCCCTAGTATTTCTGGCACCTCTAGAAACAGCAAGTGCTGAAACTCCCACGTGAGGGATGTTTCCTGTGAGCTGTACTGCCAGATTGTACCTGTATTTTTGGGTAAGTGTTTGAACATTTGCCTGCTTATGGAAAAGAGCCTGGAGCCTGAACTTTTCTGAGGGTAGCTGTTACCAGGTGGATCCCTCCATTTCTGTGCTGAGGCCAGCCACAAGTAGTTATTTGGAAGCAGTGTGAAGCAATGCCTAAAAAAGGTGAAATGTGAGTGAAGGCAGCTCTTGGGGATGTGGCCCTGGAGAACTGTGATGGGACAGTCACCACCCCTGCTTAACTCCTGGAGATATGAGGAGACCTTGCATTGATTTCACCTCTGGCTCTTTTAAAGGGCAGTGACTTCTGCCTCTCCCACTGGGCTTTCAGCTGCCCCATCACACCAAATCCTGCTTCCTTATTGTAAAAAACAAAACATGCTTCCTCCCCCTGCCCAAAAATCAACCCCTCTTTTCCCCCTCAGTTACTGTCAGGGTCTCCTAAGGTGCTCCGAGTGTGTCTGTCTGACTGTTACACATGTGTTTAATTCACATATTTTCTACTGGAAGGGATGTGAAAGTGTGAGTTTAGAATTTGAAACAGAACGTTTGGGGTTATAAAAATTTAGCTTGGCTCAGAAAGGCTGTGTGTAAGCAGAGACTTAATTGACTTCTGCTGCCTCCGATGGGTCTCTGCCAGTCATTCAGGCTGGATCGACGGGCTGTCACGTAATTCCTGCACTGGGGGACTTGGACCAGCAGTTCCACAAACTGGACATTGATTTTAGGCATCCCAAAGGAATCCTGGAGGAGCACCTCCCAGATCCATAGCCTCTCTTGGGACATTATTTGTGAGCAAGACATTCACCTGCTCTGCCGTCATGACTTTGTTGCCAGTGTAAAATTTGCAGCTGTTGCCTTGCCTTGCCCTTTATTTCTTTTGCTGCTGTATCTTGAAGTCTCCTTTCTCAAAATGCTAAATAAACACTATACAGCAGTGGCAGAAGTTCCTGAAGAGTGAGCTTACCACCAGCCATAGAAGAAGAGATTTGCAGTATTGCTGGAGGTGGAAAAGAGTGCCTGGTATCTTCACGTTGACTTAAGCAACAAAGAGGAATTCATCAGAAAAGCCTGTGAATAATCTTTGTTCAATTCCTATGGGAAGTTTTATAGCACCCCAGATCTGTTCAGCAATACCTTTCCAGAGTCCTTTTCTGCTAAAAGTGGTCCTCACATCCTCGAGCTCCTCAGACCTTGTGGTCCTGCATTAGTAGTATCCAACTCCCAAATGCCTCCCAGCAGGAAGAGTATAAGAAGTAGTTTCAAGCCAAGCCTGAGGTCTGGTCTGGGCTGTGTATCTGGAGAGGAATCCCTCCAAGGTTACTGAAGAGTTTTGCCATTCACTGAAACACAGTTTTCATTGAAAAACGATGTTCCACCAAAACACTGAAGGGGAAGTTTTATTCTCTTTTCATTTGTTTAAGACCAGGGATTTGGCTTGAGAATTTTGTTTATTGAAGTATTGAAGGAAAGTCTGTCTGGCCCCATCTTTGTAGTATCTGAACTCTTTCCAAGTGTTTGAGGGTGGGGTTGCAAACTCAGTTTTCTCAGGCCCTTCCTAGTTTCTCACCCTAAAAATGGTATGACAGTATTTTTTACTGCATTTTCACTGCATTATGGGCTGTTTTTATTCTCATGGTAACTCACACATTGTAGTTACATGCAGTAAAAAGCCAGCACTGTGTTGCTGCAGTAGTGCAACTCCCCGATGTCAGACAGGGATGCTCAGAGAACTGAACTCATCATCTCATAGGGGAAGATAGCAAACAGCCTGGTCTTAGGTTAGGGTGTTTCAGAGATATTTATTATCTGTTAAAAACCTCAAAGTACCTTAATACAGCATCATAATCTGTTGAAGGGGTGAAATTTTTATCCCATATTTTGGGAAAAGTCCAAATTATTTATACAGCACTTGAGAAAATTTATCTTGTGCATGTCAAGAAGCAGTTAGAGGAGAAGCAGAAGGGAGAACTTCTCTACTTAATCTTGAAGTGCCAAAGCTGATCCTATCTTTGGTGGGAGTACAAATAAACAAAACATGCTCATTTACTCACTGTGAAAAATACTGTATACTTTTAATTTAGTTTAAAATTTAAATTCTTCTATTTAAATTCTTCTAGTTTTCAGTTTGTCTTTTCAGTTAAAAAGGACCTTCTGCTTTCTTTTATTTTAAAATAGTTTGATTTACAATGATGAAAACCTGAACCTCATTTTTAGAAGACTTTTCATTACTGATTTTAATTGTCACAGTAACTTTTCCACAATGTATGAGTTTTTGGTGAGAAACTGCCCCTTTTCACAGAAGCACTTTAGTAAAAATACATTGCCTAGCTCCTTCTTGGCTCATCCATGTTTGTTCAATTTAATTTAATAAGTAATTTAATGATTACAAGATTTTTTTTGATAGATAAGTGGGATGTGATTTTTTTAAAGCTACTAGAGGAGTTTGTTACTCAAGCTCTGTGAAATTAATGAGAAAAATGTGGACGTTGAGAAGTACAAACACCAGCTTCCCTGGACTTTATTTTGACACTTGGTGAGAGAGAGATGTAGCCTTGATTTACTTCTACTGGAAAGGTGCTTATGTTGCACAAAGAGGGCTTCCCAGTCCAAAATTAGGCAAGACACAACTGTAGGAAAAGAAAATCTGCTTGGTCAGGATCTGAGGAGACAATAATTTCTCATTTCACAAGTTAATGGAGTATTTTTAGGCGCATTGTAGCAGGGAAATCCTCTCTTGCTAGCATGAATTCAGGTGAGGTTCCTCAGGGTCCCATGAACCTCTCAGCAAACCCGCATCCGTTTGGAATGCTGGAATGGGCTTGACCTGCAGTTGTCCTGGAATGAGTTAGTGTCTCCAGCTGGAAACCGTGTGAAGTGTGATGGTTTCATATGTCTCTAGATATGACCTTAATCCCACCAGGATTGTTGCATCTGAAATCAGCACCTGAAGATGCAAATGTTTCCTCCAAACCACCTTTCAGTGCTTCCTGAAGCTCATCCATCACTGTATAGGTGTAACAGCTCTTAATGGAGTAATTAATGGCCTTAATGAAAAACAAAGGTTCAGTTTGATATCATTTGATACAATTTGAGTTAGTACAAGTCGGTTTGATTAATATGACTGAATTTTACCAGAGTTAAACTCCCTTGGAAGTTGCAGTAATAAATCAGAAGAATGGGTGATTCCACATGTAGCGTTCCCCAGCTGAGGATTCTGGTGAGAGTGGGTAGCCCTGACATGCCCATGGTGAAAGTGTGGATTCATGCTGTGTTGCACCACTGGATCCCTTCTGGCCCTGTGCATAATGTCCATGGGATTATCTGTGAATGGAGCAAAAGCCCATCTCCATCTCCAAGGGGAGACAGAGCCCATGGTCAGTGTGACCAACTTCAAGGTGTCACAGATCACTGAGGTAAGTGAAGCTGCAGGTGGCAAACATGCAGAGTAGTGGCAGCAGGGCTAAGGCCATGGTGGAGCCAGCAGAGGGAATGTGGGCTAAAAGCAACAGTCCTCAGAAAATGAATCCGGAAATTATTGTTGAAACAGCCCAGGGCAAAGCTGCACAACAGAAATGGCTGCTGACCTCCTAGGGTAAATTGTAAGAGATGGAGTGAGTAAGTAGAAGAAAATGCGTAGTTTGGAGACCAGAAATTTATATTTGCTCTGCCTCATAATGAAAGGAGAAGGGGACATTTGATTAAAATAGAAAGGTGATGAAAGAAATGCTGATAAAAGAGTACTTCTTCACATAATTAAAAAAGGGAGCTCGTTGCTTCAAGATGCCTTGAGATCAGGAACCTAGCAGAAATTGAAAATAAACAAACACTAAACCCAAAACTGAGATATTTCTATGGATTAGAAGAATATCCAGTTTTGTCAACAGTTCTGCTTCAGTACATAAATTCATCTCTGACTCATCAGGGTTAATACTCTGTTCCTCTGAGAAGGATACTGGAACTGCTTACTGCTCACAGTGTTTCTCTGGAAGTGCTGGCATCACCAGGAGCCAGGCACAGAGCAGGGGACATGGCTGACTGCTGAGGTGCTGCAGTATCCCTGGGCGATGCTTTTCAGGTGTCTGGCTCTTGTTCTGTCCTCATCAGGAACATTGTTCTGACTGGGGGCCACTGGACCACAGACAAACATTATTGCTTTTGGAAGAGGTTTTCTGGGATAATGAGGTGATAGACAGTCTCCATGAGAAATGCTTAAAGGATGTTAATCTCACCTAGTGAGGAGGGACTGCAGAACTGTGGCACATACCACGTAATTAAATAGCTCATTGCTACAGGATATTGTGAAGGCCAAGAGTACAGATGGATTTGGGAGGGGACTAGACACGTTCGTGGAAGGTAAGTCCGAGAATAGCTCCTGGTCCTGGTGTGACCTCCAGGCAGTCCTTGAAGTGATGATTTCCAGACACCAGGAGGACGTGCCATGAAAAGCGACCATTTTCCATGTGACCTTTTCTTTTATACTCTTCCCTTTTCAGTCAGCTTGGAAGACAGAATATTTAACTAGACAGATATAGGCTCCGATTCTTCTTTCGGTTTTATCTTTATTACTTAAAAGGACTTAGAAATTCCTGAAGGGCAGATGAATCACATTGGAAAGGGGTTCAGAAATTGGGGGATAGTCTGAAAACCCTGGGAAGCTAGATGGGAATAAGGCAGACATATTATGCTCAAGGAGTACTTAAGCATATGGAATAAGTTACTGGGGAATGGCAAGCAATGTAAAGACATTACACTAAGACTTCAAGGATACTTTAAGGCTGTATGTTCTAAGTTCAAGGGACACCTCCATCTCTCTTTTGAGGAGGGGCTTGGGAAAAGAGCAGTGTTACCGAATGGAGTAGGATTAAGAAGATTGCTGGGAAACGGCAGGCAAGTAGTGCTGGATGCCCTTTCCCTGTTCCTGAAGTTTCCACCATCCTCCTGAGAGGCAGAGAAAACAAACGGAGGAATGGTAATGCCCGGGGTTACGCAATCAGGTCGGAGGCTGCTGACCTTGCCGCTAATGGTTTATGGGCAGCCACAGGCGGCCGCCGCTGCCCCATGTTTGTGTTGCACATGATCTGGCAGTTGCCAAATGACTCGGTCCCAATATGCAGGAAATTACTTGAGAGCTATATTAAACAAGATGAGCCCGTGTCTTGATTTGGCTGAAAGCTGAGGCAGATTGAATTAATCTAGGGGAAAACAGAGTGTGTGAGGTCCCGGCAGAACATTTTCCCCCAGGTTTTCTGGGGTCCTCTGACCTCCCTGGGGTTTCTGCTGTGAACCAGCCTGAGGGTCGTCAGTGAAGGCTGAAGAAAAGGGGGTTTATGGGTTCTTGCTGCAAGATATTGCTGCGCAGCTCAAGTTAGTTGGTCCAATCTCTGCTGCACAGTGAGGACATCTGCAGTGTGAGTGAGTCCTCCTAAGGGAGCACAGCGTGGGCTCCATCCCCCTGGGGTGGCCCTGGGGCTGCGATCTCAGCCAGCTTCTCTGCCTAAAGCTGGACATCATCACGATGATTCCCAGCACGCTCCTATCTCATCCTCACTCACAAGCTCCTTGACTCTCACACAGCTCTGGTTTCTCAGCCTCCTTCCCACCAGAAACTGGAATTAGGAGGCGAGATGAAGGGTCATCCTCTGGGTGGTTGCCACTCAGAAAAAGTCAAAAGTCACATTGTCCAAGGGCAGCCCTTGTCCCTCCTTGTCCCTCCTGGCAGTCCATCAGGCAGATCCTCTGCCAGGGGGCAAGCCATGGCACTGGCTCAGCCCCAGGAGAGAAGACACCCACAAGACTTGAAATCTGCACACAGAGGTTTTCTTTCTGTGGTCCCAGCTCTCTGAAGCTGTGCAGGAAGGCTTTCCCTGTGCTTACCTGCTTTTCATGCAGTTGTCTTATTGGAGGTGTGTGGGGAATTACTTGCAGCGAGCCTGATTCACAGCCCACAAAATCAGATTGGTTTTGGATCAGACCCCGTAAAGGATTTGTATTGTGTTTCAGCACAAAGCAACATAAAAGAGCAGAGTCTGGTTATTTGCTCAATAATTAGCAGCGTTGTCCCCTAAGGGGAGATGGATCAGTTCTGGGATGAGTCTCTAACCGAAGTGCCTGACGTTACCCCGCAGCTACCACACAGCAGCCAGGTGCTGTGGGAAAGAGGGATTTTATCAGTGCCATGCACCATGAAGGAGTATTTACTGTGCAGGAAGCTCAGTGAGCTTCACAAGTGAGGTGAGGAACGCAGTGTCTGGGCAAACTTGGAGCCCTGGGATTATGTTCAGCGTAGCAAGGTGTTTTGCATGGCCTAAATACTAAATACACTTCTTAAAGTGGAAGTTACTGACAGCAAAGAAATGACATGATAAATCAGTGAGATACCTCCCAGGGAGAAATGCTAAGAGAAAGCTTTTCAGCTTAAAGACTCACTTTGAAATGTCAGCATTTATTTCCCAGCCTTTCATATTTTCATTAGAGACTCATTTTGCTGATCTAAAAACCAAAAGATAAGTGTCATGCAAATGGCATGGTTCATGCAGAAGGTGGGCAGGGAAGGTGCTGTGCATGGCAGTGGCTTCCACAAAGCCCTCAAGCTCTTGCTCTATATCCCTCACCATGAAAGATGACAGCATTCCTGTCACTGGAGCTGGGCCTCTGGGAGGAGGATAGCGTTGGGTCCCTCACAGTCAGCAGTTTCTCTCAGCTGGGGCAAGTAAATGACAGTCTGGGTCCTGTGAGCTGTTCAGGAGGGGTGAGATGGTTGTCTTCATTCAGTGTGGTGCTTAGGGTGTGCTGAGTTCAAAGGAAACCCCTCTTGGGTGCTTTTGTGAATCAGAGCTACCCTGCCTACTTTTATTCTTACCAATTTAATTGACAAATTTCTTTATAAATGTTGTCCCAGCATTTGGGCTTCTGACATCCACCCTTTCAAATTGGCAATGCAATGACTGAGTGAAACAGTTGCATAAATTTATGTCTTCTAGGGGATTCCGTGCAAGCGAGGCATTTCAAAAGCTGGCAGTGCTAAAACATGGATGGCTATTGGCATTCCTCTGACTCCAGCTCACAGAGAGCCAGTCCTGTCACCCATTGTCAAAAACATACCCTTGGTTTCAGCATTCATCACCATTTGTCTCTTGTAATTGCATTTTCCTGAGTACTAGAAATTGAATCAGCAGTGACAGAATATTTATGGCTCAGAAATATTCTGGATGATTCCTAGAGAAGCCGTTTCCAGCTTGGTTATTTATGTCCTTTTATCATGGATTTTATAGTGGGACTGGGGAACTGAACAGCAGAAACCATATGAAACATGCTGAATGATTTCATCCTTGAGCCAAACATACATTTACTGTAGGCAAGGAGATGCTGGTGAGAGCACACGTGCAGTTTAGGGCATCCAGCCCATGGCCACAGTGCCTCACCTCCTGCCATCACTGTGCAGAGAGTTGCAGCCTGGTTTCTGAGCTCACCTGGCACATTTTCTTCCTCTGGAGGTTGCCATCAAGCCCTGGAGAGAGGCTGGTGTGGGTGGAAAGGCTGGACTTGAGTGGGTGAAATGATTTGATCTGCTCCCTGCTGTCAAGTCTCACTCTTGCACAGGCATTGTAGATGAGACTTGTCAAGGGCTCTGACCACTCTCCCACTGGGAGCACCATGGAGCCAGGCTTTTCCTCGCTACTCACAGTGAAAACTGAAATGACTAAATTTTCAATGAAAAATAAGGAAGAATGTATTCAGGAAGTTGAGAAGTGAACTTGTCAGGTCTGTTTCTGTTTCAAGTTGTTCAAGACTGATTCACTTCTTGCAGTGTCCCACTCTCTTCTCCAGTTGAAATGAAGCACTTCGGCTTTGCTGAAAGCAAAGATTTTGGTAATTTTCCCTGCTAGAAATTTTGCCAGTATCAGCATACTTTTGAGAAACACTCTTGTATTGGTATTTTCTCATATAAAACTGCTCCTTATCCAAAACTGACTATTCTCAGTGATAAAATCTTTTTACAGTTCCTATCCTAGTCTCAGCTTTAGCCTCCCTGTGATATTGTAAATTTTTATCACATGCTATACATAAATAATAATCATGTGCAGAAGGAGCCTTGATCTCAGAGGGGTGTGTCACAATTTAGCCACGATGATGATGTGCTGCCAGCTGAACTGCTGACCCTGTCACTGATTGCCTGCGTGCACGTGGCTTAGAAAGGGTTAGAGATACCAGTGGTCAGTCCGGCAGGATCCCCACATTTTCTCCATGAGCCACAGGATGGATTTGTATCTGAGACAGCTGAGGGAAGGAAGGAGTGGCTGCTGGGCTGGCTCAGCAGCAGGAGAGGCAGCGTCTCTCTGGGCATTCCCAGCCTCAGGCAGGGTACAGCTGTGGACACTTAACCGTGGCTTCTTTCTGCTCCCATCCACAAAGTCCAGAATAAATCACAGCAGCATCAGTGCTGACAGTCCTGTTCGGATTTTCTCCTAGATAGCTTTTATGGCCAGAGCTGACTTTCAAAAGGCCCAAATTGCTATGCTTGAGATACTGTAAAGAAATCCTGTGCAGCAAACAGTGCACATAAAATAAAAAATAAAAAGGAGGACCTTTGTCTACCTTTAATAGTCAGAGTGTTTCCGCAGGCATTGCAGGCAGCCTGCCCTTCCTGTTGGGATGGCTGGCTGCAGCAAAGGAGATAACAGCCTATCTTTTTATAGGATGACACAGATTGTAGGTGAAGAGCCCAGTTCAAAGTGCAGTCACTGAGCTCCTATAAATTGTTCCTGACATCCCTGATAAAACCCATGCTCTCCTTTCCTCCCTGCATCTTCTTTGAGCAAGGGGAAAGGGCTGCTAGTAAAGATACCATTTTTCCACTTCAGTCAATACTTTGATGTTTAAAGCTGTTTAATATTCATTAAAGCGACTCCTAAAATGTAATTGCAAGAATTACAATTCCGTTTTTATGACTGTATGTAAGCATTACAGAACAGGCAGTTAAAACCATCTCTCTGATGGTTTGATGACAGATCCAGCACGGGGCTCTAGTCCCAGAGAAGAGCAGGATCAGGCCTGGGTTCCCCTTGCCCACCGACAGAGGTCAGATGTATGGGAACAAATGGATTCTTTCCTGAGAAAAGTAATTTTTGAGTTAATTGAGAGTGTTTGGAAATCTGTGCTGAGTGGTGACATCCCTGCCCTCCCCTCGCATACTCCATTCCTGGGCAAAGGTCTGTTTTTATAATTTCTGAAAGAAACATTTAGATTTCTTATTTCAACACAAAATTAATTTTGAAATTTGTTGAAGTTGTATATACATACTTGTCTTTAAAAGGGCTTTGTTTAGGGGATGAAAAATCTCTGAGAGATGAAGTGAGATGTGAGTTTGAGAATTTTGAAACAAAAACTTTTACTTGACTAAAACTAAGAAAACTAAAAGGGAAAAATAAAAGTCTACTCAAGGCAACCTAAAGCAATATTTCTCATTACCGCTGACAATGAGTTAAAAAAAAAAGTCAATTATTCACCCACCTTGGGATGAGATGTTGTGTATCTTTGTCAAGCTCTCTCTTCAACTGCAATTACAGATCTGTTCCCTGAGGAACATCTCTGAAGATCCTTTAGTGTCTTACTATGACAAAGCATCTAAGCATTTCACAATGTTTTCATCAGAGTGTGCTCACAGGGAAGTGCTAATAGCTCTATTTTTTCAATGGGAAAATGATGAGAGACTGATTTATCTCATATAATTCTAGTTATCTAAAAATGAAACATCTCAGCTAAGCTGCTTGTCTAAAGCCACATTGTAGTTGATTTTCTTCCACTGTTAGATCTTCTCATTGGGACTGTGGAATGTGGGCAGGGAGGCTGTTTTTGCCTTTAGGAGATTTCTGAGCCATATTACCAGGGGAGGAACAAAAGAAAGGAATTGATTTGTTTCTAGTATGGTAGTGTAGTGCTCCAAATGCCTTCCGAGATGTGAATTTGGACATCATGCTGTAGCTGTGAGAAATGCTGCTCCTCTGGCCATCTGCTTTCAGTGGATGTGTGGTTGATGAGGCTGGGGAGCCAAGAGTGCTGGAAGGGAAGCCAGCCTCGAGTTACCATCTTTGGGAACCCTTTTGGCTGGGAGACGTTTGCTAAGGTGGCCGATAGGCCAGAGAGGCTCAGATGGGCCTTCCCCTGTGGGCACATCGAGGAGAGAGGTTGCTTACAGATGCAAAAGCCTTGAACCATTTAAACTCAGCAATTAGAGCAGGTGACAAGGCCTTTCAGGAGACTATTTCCACCTGTGATGTTAAGCTCCGCTGGGATTTCTTGGCAGTCTGACTCCATGCTTCAGGGACTGTCATTCAGTTCCAAATGCACTCCAGGAGCTACAAAAGAGCTCTGTCCTCTGCTTAATCCGTGGATTGTATCTCTGCTGGTGCCTGGCTGAAGTATAGTACACACAGCCCTAATAGAAGCAATTAATGTCAATCAAATGATACCTCCTCCCACACAACATTTGACCTAATACAACCATCCTAATTGCCCAAGTGTCTTTGCTTTCTAAAGTATGTTCCGCTTAATGATGCCTTTTCTAACACTGGAACTCTGTTGTAGCAATGCTGTTTCTACCAAAAATAATTTTTCAGCAACAATTCTCTCTCCCCGTGCTCCCTTTGAGTCCTGTAACTTTTGCTCCCTTCCTCCCCAAGCTGTGCACAGACCCGTTGGCTCCAGCCAGGACTAATTTCCTCAGCTGTCCTGGTGAAGCGCTCGTATAAACGCTCCAGCATTTGACGGGGTGGGATTGTGTCCTGGTTGTGTTAGTAAAGCTTCTGAGTTGTACAACAGGGTTTGGAATGCTCTTCTTGACTCAGAGAGACATCCTGAGAAAGGAGAAGAGAATTGGCACACAGGGAAAGCGCAATTGCTCAGTCACATTAAAGCTGAGACAAAATGTTTCTTTTTAAAGAGCTTTAAAATAGTCCCTAATGTAATAGCTTAGCAGCTGCAGCAACACAGAGCCTGAATAATTTCCATGTATTTGCTGCAGCAACACGGAGCCTGAATAATTTCCATGTATTTATGGATGTGCGTGCTCATATGTGTGTGTCTTTATTTTCCAATCCGTTCATGCCGGTGCTGTAATAAACAGTGCAATGTCACGTGCTCTCAGGCCAACACTGATTTGTCACTCAGGTGTGAAGAACAACCTGTTGCTTTATGTCAGTCCAAAATGGACCATCTGATTCAGATTCCAACTCCCAAAAATTAATGCCTGACACACAATTTCGGCACAATACCCAGCTTATGGCCTATTATGTTCATCATCAGACCATGAAGTATTAGTTACTGCAAGCCAAAATATGTCAGATACCCCTGGCTTTCTCCAGCATTCTTGAGAGGGAGTTAAAAAGAAAATGTTTCTTCTGTGAGCAGGAAACTGAAGCTTTGAAACCCCTGAATGCACATGGGCATTCTGTGAAATGCAGCCTCAATTCTCCTTGCCAAAGTGGCTGTAATGGATTTCGGAAAGAAATCAGATTTCCAGCAATGATTTAGGAGAAGAATGGTGTATTCTGTTCGATGGATGGAAACAGGCAGACATCTAGGTGTATGATAGGAATGTAAGATAGGAATCTCAAGGGAATTGCTTAATTCTTTCAGGCATGGGAATGCAGAAGTTTCTAGGCAAGGCATAGGTTTCACAGTATTCAGTGAAAAGGAGACTCTTGGCTTAAATTTACACATTAAGTAACATATAAAGGGAGTGCATGCTGGCATCATGGGCCACGTGGGATACAGAGTGAGCATCATGAGTGGGAGACCTGAGAAGGAGGATGTGGACTTGTTCTGCATCTCTGTTTCCTAAGAGATGTTTACATTCTGACAAAGTGAATTTTCCTGAAAGCCCCTTCCTAGATATATACTTTTTATTTTATGCTTGCTTTTGGAATTTCTAGGAATTCATGAACTAAAAAGACCTGATTTATGGGTGTGCAAGTTCCATGCTCTCTGAACCTCCTAGATAGAGTGTTCTGTATAAACTATAGCATTATAATGCTAGTTTTCCCCATATTTCATGGGGAAATGAAGGAAATGAAGAATTACTTTACAAGTCCTAACCCTTGGCTTGTATTGATAGTATGGAAGGGATCCCATGGTTATAAGGGAAAGAATATAGTGTACATAGGTAGGTAGGCACGTTTATATGATTTTAGTGGAATGGTTGGAAAGCAGAACTCTTTGCCTGCATTTCCCTTCCATGTGGAGGAGCCCAGACACGGCAACTGCTCTCCCATACAGATTTTAATCTCTCAGTCTCTCAAGGAATACTTAAGAAGATCATATATTCCCTTGATAAATATGTATTTGTTAGTATCTCCACAGATGAGAAAGAAAAATAAAATGTTTAAATGATTGGCCCATTCAGTAAGAAAAGAATGAGTGGCTTACCAGGGCTAATTGTTTGTCTTGTCACTTAATGGAAGTGGAGGAAGATTTCTGAGGTGCTGTCATGGTACTAAGAGTATTAAGGGTGACTTAATAACAGGTATTTTAGAAATAGTGTGGGCAGTCCCAGCAGTGTGTGTAGGGCACAAATCTCACATCGACAGTGGGTGATTGGTGTGAGAAGGAAGGATTTTTACCACCCCTGTGTACTCTTCATCTTATTGCATCAATTTTTGTTGTGTCTGTAGGTGTAAATAACCTTTGAGTAATTAACTTCAATTAAGGGGGCTTATGACTCCTCAACTCAACTTTATACATTCTGGTAGCTGTGAAGGGATCTACCAGCCTCCAGTTCTTCACTAAAGAAGAAGATTTTTGAAGAGATGTGCCATGCACATCAAGAGATGTGCCATGCATTGGGTAATAGTTCTTGAATGGATCATTACCATGAGAAAGTGCTCTTCTACTGATCCACTGATTACTAGTGCTGAACTGCAGAAATTCCAGATTCTCTCCTGTGTTCTTGTATCCCTGATGTGCTCCACAATTCTGTCCTAGCAAATACTCACAAGCTGCAAACAGGAACATCTGTGGGACCAGAACTAAGCCCTGTTATATCAAAGCTCATCGAATCTGCAAAAGAGAATGGCAGAATTTTGAGGAACATATTTTCTTTAGTCAGTCAAGCATTTTCAGAATTGATCAGTGCTTTTAGGTCATACTTTGAGACTGTCTTAAAAAGTCCAGATACTCAGAGGGTACTACCTGCTTTCAGCATATATTGCTCAGATTTTGTTGCTTTATTAAGGCAAAAAAATACTTCAACAAAAGCTGTGTGGTGTTTGTAATTTCAGTTACATGCACAGCGAAAGTCAAGAAGAGAAGAGTGAGAAATTTGAACATCTATTTCTATGGCTTCCATCATCATGAAGCACAACCTTTTCTCAGTCACTTCATGATTTCTACTCAGCAATGTTCATGGCAACAGAGAGGTGTAATCCTCATTACAGACCAACAGGCACCATCTAATAATAAAACGATAGAATGATTTGCGTTGGAAGCATCTCTGGAGGTCCTCTACTCCAGATTGCCACTCAAATTGCAGCTTCAAAGTCAAGTTCAACACTGAAGCTAATGTTGCTCAGGTTACCAAGGAGTTATTTTGGCAAAATCAAGAATTAAACCAATTTCTTGCGTCCTAGTGGGGAACTAGGATACAGTTACACCTCTAACCCATGTTTTGTAAGTAGTTTAAAAAAAAAGGTTCGAAAAACAGGCCAATCTAGTGTAGTTTATGAGTTGGTAACATCATCTGTACATGGACAAAGGGAGCATTCCATGGTAAGAAACCAAAGTTTAAAGACCAAGTGCTGGAAAGTTTATATGGAAAAATGGGCATTTCACTCGGAATGCTTTCGGGAAAAAGTTTGTGATGCACAACTGAAGGCTTGAGAAAGGCACCCAAATGCTTTTGTTTTATTCAGCTGTTTACCTAATGCAGAGCTCCAAAATGTCAGGTTTTACTAGCTGACTAATATCTAAAAACCTTGTCTGCTTGTTTTCTCTGCAAACCTTGTTTCACTGACAAGAAATACATTGTCCATATAGGGCGAAGAATGGTGTTTAAGTATCGTGTGTTGAAATCCTAGTCACTTTTACACATTATGCTTCAAAGCCCTGCTTCCTGGATACAAAAGTAGTTGTGTTCCCAGCAGAAGGTTTACATAGTTTAGCATGAAGTAAAAGCACCAGGGTATGAAGCCAGCCATGTATATAAACCATTAAACAATTTCAGCGCAAAGCTGCACAAAATGTCTATTAAATTTAACAGTACTATTAAAAATCCACATTTAAGCTTTCTTTGTTTCTAGCAATGAGGCTTTGAAAGATGGAAAAGTCAGTTAAAAAATCCCCAACAATAAACAACCAAACCCCAGCCTTTGCTTGGTCCGTAATTTCATAGCAAAGATGAAATGTCCACGTCCCAGTGCTTCCCAATTGGTCTTGCTCCAATCCTGAGCTACTTTTAAGTTCTCTGCAGTGTAAATGTTCCCTTTATGAAGTGGGCTATAGCCAGTGCCCATGGAAGCCTCTCCTAAGGAGGTGTTATTTTAATATATGAAGGGCAGTCATTTCATTCCATAAAGATAGCTTGTTCCACAGAGGAAATAAACATCACACTTGACAGATGCAGGGACGCTCCAAGATCCTCAGCCCCTGTGGGGGCAGGGGAAGGCCTATAAAGCTGTTCTGTGTTTCCTGCATTATGCTGCATGGGGCTTTAGATGTCTTCCCTGAAAACCAATTCTGTGGTATAACTGTAGCCACCTAATAATTTTATTTTACTTTTAAATGCCATAGCATGCAGTGAGAAGCATGGTATTATGTGGAAGGGTGCTAATAGCAAAAGGGGAAGGGTCCTGAGGTACGGACATAACCTTCTCTTTGTTCAGTTGTAGTGAACATGCTGGGAACTGGCATCAGGCAAGGTGTGAGTGGTTCAGAACCAGCTTACACATGGCCAGTTTATGGGAATTGCATCTCTGTTGGCATAGGAGAGTGCAGGTTAATGGTCTTCTGAAATTCTTGTTTCACTCAGCAGTTTTGTCTCACCATCAGTCCCAAACATGTAGGAGTCCAAGATGATTGATAGCCAAAAAAAAAAAAGAAATTTAAATTCCCTCGGTTTGAAGATGTGTTCCCAGCGTGTTGTGGGCGACAGCCCATTTTCAAGACGGGCACAATCTGTGTGTTTGATTTAATTATTTTTGGATGTTGGTTTGAACTAATGGACTATTTCTGATGCAAGGTCTAGAGGCCAAAAACGCCGGCTTAGCTGCTGGAGGGAAGAGTTCTGACGAAAGGGATGAGAAACCTCCTGCCTTATCTATTCATCCAGTGCTGTATTTGTTATCCAGAAATTCTGGAGAGCTGGCTGCCAAGCTGAGGTGAGGCTTATCCAGAGTTATTCCGACCGCATTTCTCAACGTCATGTTTGTTGTGCTTGGAAGGAGCTGGATCGCTCTGTCGTGTCTCTCTCTCACTCCCTCCTGCTGAACATAGTAGCTATACTATGTTCTTACTGGAGACCTGTGGCACTTAATGGTGAACCAAGGTTGCTTCGTTTTTCCCTCCCTTGATGAATGAAGCTGGGGTTGAGGCAAGCAGCGGGAGTGGAAGTAAGGAGAGGAGGAATATTCACCTTGAGAAAACCCAGGTTTCCTTAATGAGTGAAAGATGTTATGCTGGGAACAACACATATTGCAGGGTCTTTGTTGGCCAAAAGAAGGAAGAATGCTCTGTCTGTGTCACAGTGCCTTTCTGCTGAATGCAAAGTGTATTGGAGAAAACTGAAAGTAAGCTTAGGTAAAATTCCCTCTCTGGCATTCCAGTAACCTGGATAATGCCATTCTGTCACATGGCATCACTGCTTCTTGAATGGATGCAAAAGGAGGGCACTCTGCTGAAATCCATACTGCTTTCGAAATAAGGCTTATAATACAGGAAAAAGTAATTTAAATCTCAGGATAAAACCCTCAGAAATGGAAGAATTTGCTTTTTCATGCACTGTATATAACTTCTCTTGTAAAACAAGTAACAATTTCATCATTGGTAAATGCTGTTGTTGGCACTACTTTAGCATTGGAGTGACAGTTCCATGATGAAACAATATGTTATTTATTTCAGGTTTTCATTATTTCTATGATTGATCATATATTATGCTCCAGCCATGGTTCTTACCAGTAAAGGTTGCTGTGGAAATGACCTCTCAGATCAGTGCTGTGTGATGCTGTATCCACTAGGGCCAGGGAATTTCTTATGGAAGAAGTAGATACCACAAAATCAGTTGTACAACATTTCAATTAAACTTCAGTTTGTTGTTTTGATTTTTTTTTCAAAAGCTTGAAGAAATGGCAACATCTACTGTATATTTTCTCTTGCAAATTTTTATTTCCTCTTTGGATTTTGCTTTTCAAAACTTTTTATTTTTATCTAAATTAGTTCAAGGTGTCACCAATACATAAGCATGTTGGATTTTTTTTGTTTCACGCAGCAATCTTCCCCAACACAATAATGCTTAATTCACTGCTTTGCATTTTTCTTATACATTTTGCTTGTATTTAACACATTATTTATTTCAGCAACAACCAGACAATACTGTTGTAAAGGAATTTTGTCATTATGGTGGACTTTTTGGGGTTTGGGAAAAATTTTGGGGGAAGCCAACCAGTGTGACTTGGCAGCTCCATTCTTCTTGCTTTTGTTCTCCCTATACCAGTTGGGTTTCTTATTCCTCCTTCCAGTGGGACTTTTTGTGGGTAAAGTACTGTATAACATCAATGAAGTTATTACAATCTATCTGGCTCTCCCTGTGCAAAGAGATATTAAAAGCCCACTCCTCTAGGGTCTCAGAAAATTAGAGAATCTGCTAAATAACATCTTTAAAGTGCTTTTTTCCTGTAGAAATGTGGTTGTTTTGAATGGGGAGTGGAGTTTCCTGGACAAACTCCAAGGCTGATACAGGAGGGAGAGTAGTGGTCCTACACAGACAAAATTGGACAGTTCTCAGCCATCACAGCCTGGCCCCTTGGTTAGTAGTTTTTTACTGTGAAAAATAAGTGCAAGGTGGCTGCAGAAAGATCTGATTTTGTTCTAGTAGTGCATTTAGACCACTGTGTTTATTTTGCCCCGACATGAGCAACAACACAAGATGTGGGGCACAGTGAAGCAACGCCTGGGAATTCTGCCACTGATGCTAATGGTGTTGGTCTCTAATCCTTTTCCAGCAAAGGTGAGATGATGCATCAGCAAAATGGCTGCCCACACTGGGAGAGACACCAGCACCATTCATAGTTGCTGAGACAGTGAAACAGTATTTTGGGGAGGGAAAAAAAAAGAAAAAAACCCCTCATTCCTTAATATACAGTCTTATAGGGTAAATATTTATCTAGCCATCTAAAGGCAGGAGTAATCGCTGCAGTTTTCCCTTCACTCAGAGGCTGGGGATTTTTCCTGACTGAAAAAACTGAAAAGAAAAAAAAAGAAAAAAAATCCAATTTTGTGTATGTGAAGAAATCAAAGCATTGCCCTTGAAATGGGTTTTTCAGCTGTCTCCTGGGTATTCTGGGGTTAGTTTTCACCACGTGAGGTTCTGAAGTGCATACTCAAAGGTTCAAACACAGGAAAATTGGCTATCACTGCCGGCTCTGTTGGGTGGGGAGAAAAAAGTTCCTTTATAGAAAAAGGGAAAAAAGGAAAGACTTTTTTTCTTCTTCTTTCAAGAGACTATATGAGAATGAGCAGGAAGAAGTCTTTGACTTTTATTATATCCTGTAATCAAATTTGAGCATCTTACTTGCTTCTTTTCTCAAAGACCACCCTGGCAGTAACAGTCCACACACACACACAATTTTGGTATGCATAAACCTATAAATTTCATAACAAAATATAGGAGCTGAGGTTGTAGGAGGACTGCAAGGCAGAAGGTGCTGAAATGTAAAGTCTGTGTGTGTTTGAAGGGATGTCATTTATTACATACTTCTGCCTTTAAAAAAACCAACAACCCTTACTGTTACCACACAGACTGTGTAAATATATATTGCCTAATGCAAGATGGTGTGGTGTAAAGATTTTATTGGCATGCAGTAGCTTAGCTTGAGTAGCAAAGGCCTGGGCAAGCTCTGTATCACCTCAGATGTGTGCCAAGAAAACATGTTCTTGGCATGAGCAATGAGAACATCCCTGGTGACGCTGCATAGGTGCACATCTAATGAGGATAATAACCCGTGTGCTCCAGGGCACTAACCCATTACTGGCTGCATGGGATTAGGGAGGAATTTCTCCTTTGTGTTGTTCTAAAGCCATTTGTTGTGGGCTCCACACACTTCTCCCTGAAGCCTCTGCCACTGGCTGCTGCAGGAAGAGGATGATGAATTTGATTGACTACCTGGAAGGGCCTGATTTGGGAGCTCGTGTGCTCTTCTGCGAATTCTGTAATGATACCTGTTTAATGTGGTTTGGAAAACGTTCTGCTGGGGCACTTCTCTCTGTAATGCCAGCTCCTGTAAAGCTTCTTTCATAAATGCATGGAATGATTTAGGTTGGCAGGGCGCTCTGCAGATCTCAGTCCAACACCCCGCTCCAGGCAGAGCTGGCTTCAAAGTCAGCCAGACTGTGCAAGGGACTTGCCCAGTTCAGCTCTGAAAATCTCCAGGGGCAGGAACTTGGCCACTGCTCTGTCCGTTCCTCCATGGGGAATTTCCATCAGCTTCAGTGAGATTGACACATGTAGAACACCCATCTTGAGCTGCAGAAAGGTGGACTCTCTCCAGTCACAGAAATTTTTTCTTTCTCCTGTAATTGAAGGAGAAAAATACAAGTCCTGGTGGAGTTTCTTTCATTCAAAGATGAGAGGCTGAGACCACCCTTGGTCTGAATTATTTCTGGCAAGGTCTGTCTCTCTCCACTGAACCTGGGAAGAACACAGATGTCCCCCTTAGATTTAATACCCAAGTACTCGGCAGCAATGGTTACCTGGAACAAGCCTCAGCCAAAATATAAAGTCATCCAAGGTGAAGGGAATAGTGAGTTTATGTAACACCGTGTTATGAGCTGGCCATGAAAAATTTTTAAAAAGTGCCTGAAAACACAGATCAAGTAGTTTCTTTGATTTTTAGTGATGCAGAACTGCTATTTTGAGCAACAGGACCTTAAAGGCAGCAAGTTTCGTGATATGGCTTCATATCAAAAATCAAGGGGATTTATTCAGTTGAAAAATGGCTTAGGATTTCAACAATGTCAGCTGATACGTGAGCTCTGAAAGTTTGATGTGGTCTGTCCTTATTACAGCTGGTAGGGAAAAACAGACTATTAGTGTTTCTTTGGAAGAGAGAAAAGCATTTCAAATAAGATACTATGAAAAAATACATCTGTGTTTTAAGTGGAAAGGAAAAAACAGTGGGAGGAAAAAGTAGGAAATTCCATCTGATAGAAAAGCAAGCAGAAAAATCACAAAAAATTTAAAAGATTCTGGCAAGAAATCATTGGCAGCTTCTAAAACTCCACTAAATTTTAGACTTCCCTGACAAAATCTGCTTCCCTGGAACTGGATCTGGAAAATGCCTGGACATGGTGCTCTCCAAACAGAAAACAAAACCACAGGTGCTGTCACTTGGGGAGAAGAGTCCCCAAGATTTTGGAATGAGATTATTCCAGTACATTTCTCCAACAAATTGCCGCTCATTTCTTTTTCTACTTTATGAACAGAGGCCTAGTGCTTGTCATAGTCCTTTATATCTCAAAAAGTTCCAGTGAATGTCTTGAGAATGAGTAAGGTTTTGTATTCCTGCCTGAAGAGAAAAACAAAAAGTCAAGGACAATTGAAAAATCACTTTTTTCCCCCATCTAAGAAACTTCCATGGCTTTCATTAGCAAATCCAATTGAAGTCCTTCCTGCAATGCAAATCCTTTGCACAGGCTCTCATTTTCAGGATGCCAAGGGAATAAATGGAGTGATGGAATCTGGACAGATCTTGCTGCAATTTTGAAAAGTAACTTTCTTGTTCCTTTATCCCCACGTACTGCCACAGCAGGGGAAAATTATGGGAGTAAGAAAAATAAAGCCTCTGCAGTGTTAAGTCTTGCTGCTCTGTCAAATAAAATTTTCTGTATTTTTCCCTGAATGAAAAAAGGTTAAGAAAAAAGGATTCATGTGCAAGTATGCTGCCCAAATACTCTGCCAGATTAATGTGGGCAACCCACACCGAGTCCAGAGCTGCTGCATTCCTCACTGAGCCCTGGATGGGAAGAGAAGCAAAGAGGAAGAGGAAGGGAAGCTCAGAGGAGGAAGCTTTGGCTTCCCCAGCCTGGGCTCTTTTTCCTCTCTTCTCTGGAGATGGGTGAGCCAGGACCCAGCCAAGGGGGCTGCCTCCTCTCCCCAGAACCAGCAAGAGACCCTGGAAATGGCACAACTAAATGCACATTCTTCTGCTTTTTTTATTGTGGGAAAGGGTCTGCTTCTGGAAAGCAGGGGGAAAAGTTTGTTTGTCTTCAAAATCCTGGAAAAGAAGATGTTTCAGGAAAAAGGAAGAGGAAAAAAAATGTGTTTCAGTTTGGGTACATTTGTATAATATCCCCTCTGGAGCTGTAGTTTGGTTAACCTCTGTGGGTCGAGCTCCCAGCTAGAGAAACCTCTCCTCAGGCTCGCTGGCCGGGGAGCCTCAGCAAACAACCAGCACCTTGGTGCTTTGGGAAAGATTTAAGGAGGGAATTTAGTCTCTGGAAAAAAGGGGAATGGAACACACCCAAACAATCATTGCACTAGGGTTGTTTTTTTTTTTTTTTAATTTTTTCATTGTTAATTTTGCAGGAGGAGTTTTTAGTTTCCAATTAACTCTATTTGGAATTAACATTCCGTTCCTCTGATTCATCCCCAGGCCACTACAACTGTGTTTGGCTTTTTGTTTGAAGGGACATGAAATTAAGGTCAGTGGGGACTTGCTGGTTTTTTAACAGGAAGAGTCTTCAATCCTGTGCTTGCAAATTGCCCCTCAAGTTTCCAGTTTGTCCTGCTGGAGTATCTGAATGCTGCTGCTGATCCCACTGATGTGTAACGTGAGTGTGTGTGTACAAAACATCTATTTATGGTCACCAACCAGCTGGTGAAGCTCGTTCTTATGTGAGATGTCCAGGTCACGTTAGTACTGCCCCAGTAGATCTGGGTTGTGTTTGCAGTCCTGCCACATGGTGACCCTGGGCAAATCACCTCCCCTCTGCAGTGAGGAAAAAAACAACGTTCTTTCTGAGTTTTACTCAGGAAAATATATTATCAGAGTTAGAAAGTGATTATAATAATTGCAGTAGGAGTTTAGGTTGGACCTCTCATTGGGGAGTTTTAGGATGGGTGAGTTGGGGAGTGAATGCCAAATTTTAACACTCTGTTGTTTATATATACAACCGTATGAATATTCAAGCTGTTAATGAGTGGTGTATCTTTTCAGCCCCTTTCCTCTGGCCTGTCTGTCAGTTATGTGGAGTCTCTTGTAGAGCAGCAGACAATGTGTTCGGTCTCAGATACTCTCAATATTTGCCAAAATCTTGGGCAGATCATGAGTGAAAAGGGGATCATCAAAATTGGAATAAAAGAACACAGCAGCCATCCAGCATGAAGGGATGGGGGTCCGTGGGGGAGAGAAGCTGAGTTGCTGCTGCTGTGGTTTGTTTTCAAACACAGAGGGCCTGTCACTGTTTCTCAGTTGTCATTTGCTAAGTCATGGCAATCCGTGGCTCCAGAAGGCTGTGATGCCAACAGAATAGAAAGGAAATATTTTGTCACTTGCTGAACCTGGCCATATGTTGCAATCAGATGCGCAGGAATTAGGAAAACAAGAACAAGGAAGCTTTGTGTGTAGCATCAAAGGCAGCACTGGCACACACTTTGAAGAGCACAAGTGTGGCCTGTGTTGTTTGTTGATTTTCTCCCAGTTTGTGTGCTTGAAAGCTCATGGGCACGTTAAGGGTGTGCTGACACTGTAAGGCACAACCTGTGTCTCATGGGTGCAATGAGCCTGGTAGGCAGATGAGATGTCAGAAATAGGTCTGTTGGGGCATCCTGAGTACCTGGAGCCATGATAAGGATATATCTTTAAAAAAACAAGAAAAAAACCCCAAAACAACAAAAGAAAAACAAACAAAAAAACCCCAGGAAAGTGTCTATTTAATGGATTGTACAGAATCAGAGCTGATACTCAGAGCCATGTGGCTATTACAAGTTGTTAAGATTTCTCCCCTGGCATGGTTTATCTACACACAGCCATACAGGACTATGTTTGTAGATGCTGAATGGAATCCTTATCACCCTTTTTGTTCTGTATGGAGTTGTTATTCTTTGAAGGTTTGACCCACTGGAACCAAATTTCTACTGGAAGTTATTTTTGGCTGGATTCTCGGTGCTAGTAAGGGTTGATTTTGTGCTGCAGCCATGCTATTTCCTTAGTGATTTTTAGCAGATTTTTTTGTCCTGTGTTTGGTTATTTCTCTTCATGAAAGATGTAGGAGTTAGTGGCCTTATGCTCCCGTCATTTTGATGGAAATGGGCCTAGGGAGTTAAAAGGTAATGGAGAGCTACTGTGACAGGTAGATCCAAAGGAAGCACAGTTAGATAGGGCAGAGGAAATTGGGCTATAAAGAGCATTGAATGAGAAGTTCAAGTTGCTTGGGAAAAAAAAATCTTGCACGGAAAAAATTGCATTATGATTTGTTAAAAGCTGGCAGAGCGTTGCCAAAACACGATTGAGGTCTTATGCTGGGACGTGTCTGACAATGTTGACTGTTGACTGCAGGCTGATGCAACATCTGTGGAAGCGTGTTAGGAATTCAGGCCCAACATGCACTTCATCCCTCCTTCTACCTAATCCATATGTACTGTTTCAAACGTTCCCATTTTTCAAAAATGATCCTTTACAAAATGCTCCTTCTTTGTCCCCCTCCGGAGCTCAGGTTTCTCTCTCTAATCCTGTGTGCTCCTAACCCAGAATGGATGAGATGTGCTGCCTGTCCTTGCGTCCATCTAAACGTCAGACATGCTCCAAGGGATGGTTAGTCCTGAGCTATCCTTTTGCATATCAGGAACAGAGCAACCTCCCCTTGATTTTTTGATGAATGATTGGGATCTTGACATAGACAGCTTCTCTTTTCCATAATGCCTCCAGCACAGTATGGGCTCTTGGGTCTGTGTCCTTGATTTGAGGCACTCAGCAGCTCTCCTGGAGAATGGATTTTGTCTTCTGTGATCATGGACACACTCTCCAGAGTTCTCTGTCAGACTGAAGGTTTCAAATTAATGGCCTCGACTGAAAGCACTGGCATTTCCTGAAGTTACAGCAAAGGAAACAATGGTTAAAGTGGGAAAAAGGAAAGAAAGGGCACTCATTGCTTTCGATACTTTTTAAGGAATCATCAGTTTTACTTAAGACTAACAAAAGAGATTTGTATCTAACAGAAGTGACATTAGTGCAGAGCTAGATAATTAACATAATCATGTCTAATTTCAGTATAATTAGCATGCTGTAGTTAGAAACATCATTAGCATAATTAGAACATGTATAAAATTAGCACAAAGGTATTTTAAGTGTAGGGTTTATTGTACTGTTCATGAACCTGGCCTGGTCAGTACAGCTGTTGTCACTCTGCATTTCAGGTGATTTCTGGTGGGTGGTTCCTGCACTTGCATGGCAGAGGAATTGATCGAGCTTGTCAGTGGAATTGATACAGCTGGAGTTCTCTGCTGGGAATTCTTTGCTGATGGAGAGTGTGTTGTCGGGCTAATAATTTTTATGGGAGGATGCTCAAGCATATAAATTAGCCCTGTGTGGATTAGCAAGATTTTCCTGCCTGCATCCAGCAGAGAGCACATTTTGGGAACAGCCATGCTCTACTTCCCTGAGTAAAAACTGTCCTGGATCCTGGAGGCTTTGGTGGGACTGGGTCAGTTTGCACCAGCCAAAGGTGTAGTAGTGACCTTTTGCATTGTTTAGGACATTTGTTACTGGAGAGGTTAAGCTGCATGAAGGCTATTTAATTACAGACCTGCAATGGTTTCTGCATGCTTTCCCTGGAATTCATTGTACATTCAGGAAGGTGTGTAAATCAAACAACCAGCACATCAGGCAGGGGGTGGGGGCCGAGCAGGAGGAATTATTTGATGCCCTCATAAAACTTTAAAAGGCTTGAATGTCAAGTTTAAACTCTTGGGGCCTTAAAACTTGAGTCTCAAGGCACTTCTACCTGCTGTTTCATCACATAAGCTTTTCACTGTTCATGAGCTGCAAACCCAAGATGATTATGACTTCTATTTCCCTGCAGTGTATTTAATTTCCCTTTACTGTTGTCATCATTCCCATGTCTGAACCACCTTTCATCTCCTCCTACCACTCATCATCCTTTCAGTCGGAGCCAGTGATGCATAGGCTTTTTAAATAGAGTGTTCCTTGTAGGCTCTTATATCAAAATCTGTTTAACCTCTGGTGCTTTCAACCTTAAGGCAAAATCACTGCATATTAGCAGTTCTAATGTGTAACTGCACTCAACAGGAGAGTTAGCAAATCTGCAGAGTGATACTGCAGCGCAGAGGGGATAAGCCTGCTGCCAGCTGTGGCCAGATGTTCAGCTCCATGCTCCTGCCTGAGCCACTGGTGCCCTGTGCTGACCCCGTGCTGCACCCAGACACCTCTTGTGTCCCGTGGCTGTGGACACCCACCCTAGCTGACCTGTCCTTAGGGTGGAAGAGGGTCCTAAACTCACCTGGCCAAGTCAGGAAAGCGCTGGGCTCTTCCCTGTCACCATGGACAGACTTTCCAGGCATTTCCTTGCAATGGAGAAACACCAAGTGTCTCATCCTCTGCTGTCCCCACATCCCAGGGAGCCCCTTTGCATCCTGTCTCCTTTTTCTTTATCTCTGTGTGAGCTGTCTGTCCCTGGGGTAATCTGACACACTTGGGCCTCTTCCCTGCTGTAGCATTTAAGAGCAGACACTCTGCATGCCTCATCAAAAATACTTTACATGATACTCTGAGTGACAGGAAGATTTACACTCAGATAAAATAGTGGCATCCACAGCAGGGCAATTAAACTGACAGCTCAGTGGCTCAAATTGAATTTAGAGGAAGTTTAGGACCACGTGCAGTTGAATTTCCCCTTTGGAAAGGGTTGGCTGGAGCAAAGCACCACCAAGTAACAGTTCCTAATGCCTCTGCCAGAAGCCAGCCTGGGAACGCTGGCCTGTGTCATCATTTCTGGCTGGCAGCTGGGGTTTCTTCATACTGGTTCCTTTATCACCCCACAAACCAAACCCTTCAGTAGCTGTGGCAAAACTGATAGAAAGTGTGCCTGGGGAGGGGAGCCTGGACTGAACTCTTTGTTCCCCAGTTAGCTCATACATTTTTGAGGTCAAAGCAACAACAATTGTGACAACAGAAGAACTTGTAGATAATGGCTCAGTGTACTAAGTTCCCCATAAAACATTCACTTAAGGCAAGATGCTTCAGTTAACACTCAAATCCAGGGAGAATCTTATCACTCGCTGATCATCTTGCAAGAAAGAGAAGAATTCTGTGCTGCATAGTGCTCATTTCTGGGGGTGGATGAGCCTCTTGGCTCAGTTTGAGGCTTCTTGCCCAGATATTTATTCTATCACTCCAGTTTTATAACAAACTAGGAATAATTCACTCTATTTTCTCTCTTGCAGAGAATCAAAATGCTTTGCTAATGAGAAATGGGCAAATGAATCTAAGGAAATAACTCCACTTTCCCTGAATATTTCCTCATGCCTGGGATCAAACCCAAAGCCAAGCTGAGCCTTACTACTAGGATGGATTCGTGCTTTTCCAGTGTTGTTTTTGATTGCTTCTCACATCTCATCCCAGCTTTGGAGTTTGGGTTTGGATAGAAGCAGCAGTGCTGAAAGGTTATGAAATGGTTGTTTCCGTCGTGTCTCTGGCCCAGTCAGCCACAGAAATAGTTTAAAGTTTTGGTGGAGCCTCGAAAATTAATCTTCAGCCATGAACTTTGGGGGAAATCGATGGATGGCCTGGGAGAGGCTGCATTCTGAGGCTTTAAAAGCTGACTAGCAAAATTATTGCTTTGGAGATAGTGGGAGATAATGGCAAAATATCTTATTGGTTATATTTCAGCACTGCTGCTAAGGTGTAAGGAGTAAGTGGTCGAAAAAAGATTCCTCTTTTATCTCATCTTTGTGATGAGAAAACAGAGGGTACTTTGGTTTAGCAAAACCTCATCAGTTGTTATGATTTGGTTTTGCAAACCTCCAGCCAGCAAGGTTGAGGTCTGGCTTCCATTATATCCTAACCAGAAAGTTCATGCAGAAGAGCTTTTGTGCTCAAAACTCTCCTGAATTTGTTCTAACTTCAGTTTAATCACAGCAAAACCTAAACTCTTAGTCCTTTAGGGTCTGTCTGTCACTGTTGTTAATGTGTTACAATGTTCTGTGTGGGGTTTGGTAGACAAATGAACTCTGAGAGGGTATTTATCACACAAACACACACAAATATGTATATGTCCATATATATATTGCAGCATCATGAGGTTCTCTTTAGTTTGACCACAGTGGTTTCTCCTTAGCCACAGAAATCCCATGAGTTCACAAGCCAGCTCCTATTTTCATTTGTGTTGGGGTGAAATCAAAATCTCCTTGGAATGCTTCAAATGACAGCAGACAACGTGCCAACACCGTGCCACCAAGGGAGACAGCTCTCTGCTGGGTTTTGTCTTCTCTGTGTTTATCCTGCAGCCTGAAGTGGACCAGAAAGAGCAAAATGAACACGGGGATTATGTGCTGGATGTACTGGATGGGAACAACATTGAGAAATTTTAAGATCAACCCTTATAAATACACTTACAGTGTGTGTGTAGAACTAAATTAATAGCAGGCATAACTCTTTTAAAAGTCACTTGACTTTAATTGACATATCATTATAATTGGCAATTATCTTAATTGATATACATGGCATAAATATTGTGCTCTGGAAAGCTTCCAGTCCTTCTTTATTAGAGTATTAAGCCACAATACATGCAGATTACATGGAAATACCACTGGAGCATTTGTTAAAAGAAATTCCTTTCTTATGTCTCTTTCTTGTATTTTTATATCCATGTGTATATATATAAATACGAAGAAAAAAAATTCACAAGGACATACTGAGTATTGTCAATACAGTCTTTTAAACAATTTCAAGTGATTCCACTAAAGGGTTTCTACAAGTTTCACACTCTGCTTTTGTGGAAATCAGCTTTCAAGTCAGCCAGGCTAGAGATTAGATCCAAAGATTTAAAACCCCTATAGATCAAAAGCAGATGCTCTTAGAAGACATTTCAGCCAAGACAAGCCGTCTGGGGACATTGTTACAGCGGGAGAAGACAATTTATCATTAAAACATGAAAGCCTCTGTTCAATAATAACCAGATGTATTTAAAAAAAAAAAAAGAAGGAAAGGAAAAGAAAAGGAGAGAGAAAGAAAAAAAATGGGGGTGTCAAGGTCTTGATTCATTTGTCTCCCACTAGAAATCATCTTTATCCCATACTTAGGAAATGAGTGCAGATTCTTTGATGCCAAGACATAATGTAAGAAAAATTGAAACATTTCACGTTGTAAATCCTTGGCAATTGTCAAGGAAATTTTAATTTTATAAAATTCTGTGATGCCTTAGGTAAAGATAAGGAGCAGTCAAGTTAAAGAGCAGTTTCCGTGACTTAAAAAAAAAGGGGGGGAAGATCTGACAGGGGCGTTTCAGACCCTTCTGCCTTTCTTTCACATTTTCCTATCTTCACTCCAACCTACTGCAACTTGGCCACAGTGCTTGTCTCTACCCTAAAACCTCCCCTCCAAACATTTGGATGTGTCATTTAAGCCTTCCCACATAGCAGAGGGATTTTTGTCACCCACAGGCATGAAGGGACACACCAGGGCACAGTGGGATGGGATGAGTTGCCTCATCATACACAGGATACTGAGGGGAGAGACAGGAAGTGAAACTTCTAGGATCTAATTTTCCTGTCTCATAATCTAACCACTAGAGAGCATCCCTTCCCAGTGAAATGTATAGCCCTGGAACACAGGAAATGCATCTGCTGCCAGGGTATGGGGAGCAGGAAGACCTCCTCACTATTCTTATTTTACAGGCCATGCTATAAGAGAGTGGGTGTGATTAACAACAGTCGTTATAGTATATTTGAAATCATTTCCAGGTCTGTGGTTAGACATTTCAGGCTAAAATTCCCTAGGGAACAAGTACATTTAAGGACTCAGAGCGAGTAATGTGAGGTGAGGACACAAGTTCTTGGCCATTGCCACCCAGTGGGTCACAGAGCAATCTGCCTGAGCTCGCCAGTCATCCCACAAAATGAGACACAAACCTCTTTGCTTCTCTCTTAGGAATATGGGAGAAACGCACTCAACATGAGGGATGGGAGGGAGCTCACTGAAAAATGTTTTCATTGGTGTGTCTGGAAATTGCTCATTCTTTGACAGAGAAGCTTTTGGGAGAAATATGTTGGTTTTGATAAAGCTCTTCGAAAAACTACTCTGGTTCAGGACAAAATTTTTGATGAGTTGGAAGGAGAGACTTGACCACCCTGCACAAGATCAAAGGGGAACACGAAAATTGTAGGGCTCTTTTGACAGCTCCTGTGAGGCACACAGATTTAAACTAAGGTGTCTGATTTGCTGGTGATCCTGAAGAATGAGTTCCTCTATCTCTGACTGTGAAGAAAACCCTTGTCCTGGCCCTGAGGAACCTTCTCAATAAAACTGTTGTCAAAACAAATAAAGAGAGAGATTGCCAGACTCAGTAAAATGTGACCCTCATGTTATCTGTCATTGACCATCTCACATGTGTTGCCATTGGCTTTCTGCCTGAGCTTCTGCCTGTGGTGTCCTTGATAGGGGATTTGCAAGAAAGGATAAACTGATTAGATAAGCAAAGGTGATGGTTGGCCCCTCAAGAAGACAGGGAAGATAATTTGGAGAGTGACTCCTAGATCTGTGACCAGAAACCATGGAGACATAGGACGTGGACATTTGTGTATTTCCATGGCTCTTTGGGTCTGGTCAAGTGACAAGTCAGGTCACTGTCACAGAGGTCTCTGGTCTGTAGGTGGCTTCTGGGTCCTGGTCAAACCTTGCTGCAAGGGTGCAAAACCAGAAGATTTTGTCAGGGGGAAAACATTTTCTAAGGAAAGTATAAGGAAACTGCACCAAGATCTGGAAAGCATATCAGCATGCCTGCCCTTCAGGAACTGGAAGGCTTTAGCAAACTAATTCCATTGCCTTTTCTTTGAATAAGAAAAGAAAGGCATTGCCATCTTTTAGTCCAACAAGAACAGCGATGGTAGAAAGTACTGAGCTTTCTGGAAAATGCAACTTGGGTGAGCTGGAGAACTGTCACCATGGAAAAAATGAAATTAATTATATTTTTATTTCTCTCTGTGTGCCAAGCACCATTCATTTCAAACAAATCTGTTTACTGTTCTGAGCACAGTTTGGCTGATGTAAAGGATCAAGTAAGCATGAGATGGATGCTGGTTTTTGGCTATGCTCTTGATGTCTCTGGAGCCACATGTGGCACTTTGGAGGCCTACAGACCCACTGGTGACAAAGGCCCTTTAGTGGCACATTTGCAACATGCAGCTGTTGGCTGAAGGTCTGTGGTCTGGTGTGGCAATTTCTGCTGTTTCAAGTGGGCTTCACCTCCTTTTCTTCATTTGGGAAGAAATCTCTTTGCATCTGCCTTGGAAGGCAAATGTTTATAAGCAGAGTGGACTGAAGCAGAGAAATCAGGTCCAGGGCCAGATTAACAGCACTGCTGTCATCAGAAAGCTGAGTACTGTCATTCTTGTTCTGACTCAGAGCAGAAGATCTGACTTAATTGGATCCAGACTGGATCTGCACATGGATTTGGAAACCCCAAAAGTTTGGGAATTCACATCTGGAGTTCTCAGCATAGGTTGGAAACTGTGGAAAAACTGAAGAGAAGGGCCTGCTCAGCAACTGGGAGAAGACAAGATTAAGGAAAATACAACTTAGAAGGAGAGTGACAGGTGGAAAGATTCACACTCCTTCTTTGCACAGTGTTGTTCCAGTTGTACCTGTCTATCCCACACATGTACAACCTCCCCTGTGATCCTAATCCCTAGTTCTTGGGATTTGGGAGGTGGAGATCCACTGGCACGTGGGAGCTGGTGGCCACTACGCTGACACTGTGGCTGCTGTCGCTGTGCCTGAACAGAAGCTTGTTTGGGGCAGAACAAGTGGTTCATGTGGCCACAGACACCACTTACACAGTGTGGGAGATCACACACATAAAAGTCTAGTGCAGAAGTGCACAAGCACAGACTCACACAGCCCTCAGGCCTTTTCTGTTAACAATCAGACCCATAAAGCACATAAAAATAAACCTACTTTTACAGCTCTGCACTGCTGTTCAACCAAGCATTTCAAGAAGCAAAGAAAAGCACCCACTGCTCTGGAAAATACAAGACTTCATTCCCATCCTAGTTGTACTTAGGAGGGAGTTGTGAAACCCTGTTTAAGCTCAGATTTGTATTCAGTTTTGCATGCCTTTGATTCACCCTTCTGTAAGAGGCGTTTTTAATTTTTAGCATTTGGTAGCTGTATAGTTGTGTGGACAAACCATTTCCCAACAGTTTTCTGCAGAAACAAGTGAGGTTTTTGTCTCCCTCTTTTCAAGTGTATCTAGATAGAGGAGGAGAGTATGTTGAAGTACAGAAAACTTTCTCTCCAGCTGTTTCTTGGCCACTCCATAGTGAGGGAAAGAGGGCATGAAAAGATGCTCTCTGTCCTCTGCCACTCTCAGGCAGGGCTGAGTTTAGGGTCCCTGCTGATGGACCATGCTGATGAACCATCCTGATCACTCAGGCAAGGACTGGATTTCTCATCTGGCACCAAAACATGTTCCCTAGGGAACTCTTATTTGCATCAAGGGCAGCCTCGTGTGGACTTCAGGGGTGACTCTTGGGTGGAGAGGCGGCTGCTCTCAGAGAGGCATCCTCTGAGAAACAAAAACAAACAGCAAAAACAATGATGTTCTGTCTTCCAAACAACGTCTTACATCATCCAGAACAAAAGGGTCCTCATTTTGCTTGGAGATCCAAACCCAAAACAAAGGAGCGTTTATAATAATTGATTATAAATGCAGAATTGTTTGTTCTCTTTCTAATTTTTCTTTTCTTTTCCTGCAATTCTTTCAAATAACATCACAAAACCATTTGCATTTGTCAAGCTAAGTGAGCCACTCATTTTTCCCAATCCTTCCTTGCCTGCAAGGGCTTTAAATATTGCAACATTTGACATAAAGCAAAGATTTTTGCTGATAAGCGTGCGTAATGGTTCAAAACTGTTCCAGCAAGCAAATCTGGTTTCTCAAAGGTAAATGATACAAAAAGCTGGCCTTTGATTAAATATTCCAATCATGACATGCTAATGGTGCATGAAGCTGTGATTTATCAGCCAAAACAATGTGCTGGAAAATGAACATAATTCATTAAGCCTGAACTAAACTTCACTTGAGCTTTCCACTCACAATAACTCTTGGCCAACAGCAATTGGTGTCATGCAGCAGAGGCCTGTTTATAGGAGACTTCACATTTTTTATTCTGCTGTGCTCTTGAGGCGTGAACTCCACCACCTGAGCATCCATGCAGGAGCAGTGTGCTGAACTGCTTGTAAGGAAACCAGGGGCCATGGGGGACTTATTTTTCTTGCATACCTGTTTTAAGCACCAGAGTGCAATTTCAGGGACTCATTTGGCCTCAGCAATCTCTTCCATCTTGGAGATGACAAAGATTTGTTTAAACTCATCCTGAGCAAGCAGAGAGCTAATAATTCGTGCTCGACGTTGGCAGAACATGGATTTTCCTCCTCACTGCTGCTTCCATCTCCGCGCTGGGGAGCTGCGGGAAGATGGACTGGTAGCAGATCCCCTCGCCTTGGCTTCCTTCCTCCCCTCCCTGTGAGAGCAGTGCTGGGTGCCAATGAGATGTAATTACTCCTCAGGCTGCAACTTGCTTATTTTTAGGCTTGCCGGTGTGAGCTGGGGACACGGGCTGGTCAGGAGTGGTTTTGTGCTCTTTGCTACCTCCAAAGAAGGGAGTTTGGTAGTGCTAGAGCACAGGGCTGGAGCTGGTGTGCCTGCTGCTAGCAAGACGTGTTGTCTGTTTTGCTAACATCCTGGGGCTGGTTATCGTGTAGTAACAAGGGCTGTTCATTAAAAAAAGATGTCTGTTTTGTTACTGATTCCTTGCTATGAAAGCAGTTGGGGAAAGGAGAGGAGATGATGCCAAACTGATTGTTGGTGTAGCTTCAGAGGGGGTTCGTCATTATAGAAATACTTGTTCCATTAGATTCAACTCTTAATGTAAATCAGGGTCAGGAAGTAGTTTACTCTGTTCCCCATAGTCTCAAAACCTCAAAACCACCATGATTGAGTTCCTTCTCAACCACTTTGCACATCCAGCTGAACACCGAAGATGTAAACCAAAAGAATTTCCTGCTCCTCACATCACGTTATTTCACATACATGCTAGAGAAATAACAAAATTATTTATAAAGTTTAACCAAAACCAAACCATCAAGCCCATGAAGCTTTAGGGGGAGATAAGGGGAGAGGGAGGAAGGTGTTTTTGGCTGGAGAGGTGTACACAGGCATGTGGAATTTGTGCCCTGGCTGATTATGTGGTCATGGGGCTTGGGCAGCAGCAGCAGTTCCAGGGCTCACCAGCTGCACCACTTCGCAGAGCAGCTGCCCCAGAGGGCTCCCAGCACTCCCAGTGAAGCCAGAAGTCCAGATATGATGGGAAAGGGGCAGGGATGCCAAGGTATTTCGTGATAACATCACACTGCGGGGCTGCTGTGCTTTCTGTCCATGTTTCTGCAGCACGAGGTATCCAAACTGCGCTGGGCACCTGCTGTGTGCTCCACCCTGTGCTCCAGGTCCCAGACAGGACTAAGCCAACAAATGTGGTCTTGGGGTGTCACTTCTGCTGCAGTTTTTCTGCTTGGAGACTCCAGGGCTGGCCTAGAGGGGTGTCTTTGCTGAATCTTGGTGTTTTATGCCAGGGATGATGGATAGCTGTGCTTGTAGGAGTAGGTTACACCTGCAGTTTGCTGGCAGCCTGCACGCGGCAGTTCTGGGAAGCTGACGTGCCACTGCTGCATTAGGGGTGTGATTGACTAATTTGCCTCTCTTTGATCTAGCAGAAAGCACTTGACACCTTTGGAAGAGGGAAGACGGGAAAACTCCTCTCAGCTCAGCTGTGTTGTGAAAGCAGAGTGCCATGGGCTGTGCTGGCACCGTGCTGCTGGTGTGGGCAGAGGGAGGTAAAGAACAGGCCTGAGTCCATCCTCTCAGGCGTGGATCAGCATTCAGCCTCTGCAGATGGACAAAAAGGTGGGGTGCTAATCCAGGGAGTGTGAAGGATGAGCTCTAGGCTGCAGTTTGGTTCTGGGAAATAGAAGGATTTGAGGGACACTGGAGACTTGCTGACAAATCATTGTGTGGCTGGAGAGTTCATGGCAGAGCAGATTCGAGGAGCACAGGGGCTGGGGAGTGAGTTGTTCTCACTGAAACCTGAAGGTGTGATGGGTGTCCTGTAGCTGTGTTATGTGGGCACCAGTGTCCCTTCTCTTTCTGTGTTCCCTCTGCCAGTTTCTCTTGGAGCTCATATTAGGTTCCAGGATAAGAGCTGTGGTTATACAATACGGCCAGCAGTTTTAGGAACAAGACCTTTATAAATGGACAGAGCACTACAGACACTGAGTCAGGGAAAGGAATGAGTGCAAGGAAAATGGTAATTAAACATCTAGGAGTTTTTCCAAGGTCTGCCACAGACTCTCCATACGACCTCTGGAAATTCCTGCATCAACTTGGCCCACCTTCAGTGGTCTGAGTGCAGCCCCAAAGAAGTGCTAATCCTTCCTTTCATCCACTCTTTATTTAAATGATGAAGTCTTCTGAGCAGGCATTGTTTTCTATATGAGTTTGTAGAGTACCTGCCAATAGGTACAATGCCACAGCAAGTTGTGAGCAGAGGCTCTGATCTTAGAAGATACTTTGGTGCCAAATTTCTGTACAGGAAGAGCTCCTGCTTACTTCAGAGATTTGGCTTAGCATACAGTGGTCCACAAATAACACTCTTGACACATTTCATAGTTTTTCAAAGGAATAAAATAATACTAAAAGCCTATGTGCCTGGATTTCTAACCCCTCAGACACATTTTAATTTATTGGAGGACACAAATTTTAACCTTGAGCTTCTTTCTCAATGCTCATTCATTACTTCTCCATTGTAGTTTACATTCCCTGTTGCTAAAACTAACAAAATGTTCATTTTAACAGAATGTCTTCTCCCTGCTGGGCCCCAAATGAAACATTCCTGGGAAGGCAGGAGGCAGTTGCTTTATTCTGTGTTGCGAATTAGCATGTTTGCATAACTTAATGGTCAGTGCATCAGACAGGAATTCCAGAAGAGATCAATCTTCAGCGCTGTGTTTGACTTCATGGGCCGAGCATCCTCCACTCTGTATGGCATCACTGCTGAAATGTCCTTCTGGCGTGGGCTATCCATCATGGTTTCTGTGAGGAAACCACAGAGAATGGGAGCGTGTCAAAGAGTTTACTGAAAGGCAGACTATCACTGCTCAAAGCAGAGGGCGAGCACTAGCACATCCCATTGAGAAAAACAGCTCCAGCTTATGAAGAAGACAACGGAGTTCTTCCACCTTCTGTAGACACATGTTGAAAAACCATCTTTACCTCCATCTGTAGCTTTCTTATAGTGCTGTGAAACCCCATTTGAGGGATCTGGGCAAACTCCACTCCAGTGCCACCACGTGTGTTGTCTCAGCTGCAGTGTATGAGCTGCTCTGGAGGAGGAAACCACCCATGAGCACATTATTTCCTGTTCTGTGCTCTGCAGAATTTTCTTCTTTAGGAAAACAGCTCAGGATTCTTCCCAAATGTACATTTTTTGTGTGTGCTCAGAGTGTTTCCCTTGCCAAGTTGAGGCCTGATCCAGGCGAAGCAAGATGAAAGGAAAAAGCTGCCCTAGACCTGCACAAGGGTGAAGGGCTAAAGGATGGTGTGGGTTTGAAAGAATGGAAGGGCAGGTTACTGTGCTTGTGGAAGCTACATTGTGTAGAAGTAGCATCAGCATTTCTGAAATCTGGGGTGGTGACCTGGTTTCAGCTACCAAGCTCACAGGGTGCTGATTGAAGTCATGGCTGTTACCTGACTACTGCCATTTATTTGTGTTAAAAAATTCCTGAGACAATCATGGGCCAGGATCCGAATTGCTTAGATGCCATCCAAGCTAAAACCACAAAAATAAGCCCTGCCTGGGGAGTGCACCGTCTCTGAGCAAGATTTGTGCACCCTTGTTGCCCATGAGCATTGTCTTACCTTTTGTGGTGCTTCACTGAAGTTACTGTGAGGTTGGGAATACCTCGTGGATGACACTTGCTGGGAAAATTCAGGTTAGTAATTAAAATATGAACACCCTTGGGATCCTAAGTAGATATTCCCACTGATGGAGCTTCATGTTACTATCTAGATCCACCCAAAAATTCAGGACACATTTCTTATAACATTCTATGGCAATCTGGGAATACAGAAGGATAGGTTCCTGAAAAGCTGACAGAACAGTTGTTGAATGGCCTCTTTCCTTCCTCCCTAGCAGACTTCTTCAAGATTTTGTTTTTAAAAAATTCCTAGAAGTGATTAAACAAGCATTTTTTGCAGCAGAAATATTTACCCTGGTTTCTTAGAACTGATAACACCTGTTTTTAAAGAATGCAACAACATTCAGGATGTTAATATTTTAAACATTTTTGCTAGTTCTGCTTCTTAGAAAATTGGCAGCCTTTTTGCATATTTATCTTATCGCCCATGTGGTGTTTCTCAGACCAAGTCCAAAAAATCTGTTTCTATTCTAACTCATTCAGTTTCTTTCTACTGCCACTTCAGTACTTCCTTCCAGCTGGTACCCTCTTGCTTTTATCATGCTGTGTTCAGTCACTCCTTCACAGACAACCAAGTTAAAATACCAGGCTTTTATCACCCTCTGGTAGTATTTTCTTACTGCTTTTTGCTTTTTTGGGTCTTTTCTTTTGAAGACACAATGGTGGGGTTAGGAGACGGGCAATAAACATTCTCGTTTTATTGTTCAAATCGACTTAAAATCATTGTAATATGCTTGAAGATTTTTTTTTATGTACATCAAAAAAGAATTTAAGATATATATTGAAATCTACAGATAGGCAGTGGTCATGCAAAACTTGTCTTGTCCATAATCAAGTATTGGAGTTGACAGTCTGAGTTAACAAAATCCTCAAATATCCGGAGTGTGTCTTTAAAAACCAGATACCTCATTTTCTGAGGCATAGGACTGATTTTTTTTTTTTAGTATATGGTCGTATTTTATTTTAGTAAATGATTTTAGTATGTAGTCGTCATTTTATGTATTTAGGAAATATGAAGCCAGTATATGTTATCAGTCCATAAGAGTTCTCCAAGTTCTCCTTTCTAAGAAATTCCCTCCTTTGTTAAAGAAAAGGATTTGTTTGGATAGATAACCACCAGCTCCTCTCTGCCATATTGCAAATTATGAAGTGGTTTTGGATGTCTGCTTTCTAAATGAGTGTATTTGATGTAATAAATGCCCAGATGTAACTGTTGACTTAAACTGGTGAAATTATTGATTACAAAAATACTGTTTTGTAATAACATTAATTCTCCTCATACCTGCTCCATGGGCAATTTCTGGCACGGTAGGCCATGCCACATTTATAAACTGCTAGGACATGCTTTTCATTATTGATTAATTTGCAATTCATTGCTTGAATCATCTGATGTTGACCGTGGGGTTTTTTTGATTGGACAACAGAAGTGTGATGAGTAGAAGAATAATGAGTTGTAAATTCAGATTTGTAGTGCAGCAGCATCCATCACAAGTGCACAGAAGCGTTTGTAAATGGGAAGGGCAGTCCTTGCCCCAAAGGCCTTCCAGCAGATCATCTGCTGAGATGATGAGTCCATGCAGAAAAGGATCAGGAAAATGGACTTTGCCACCATGGTAGTGCCCTTGGTGTCCTGTCAGCCAAACTTCAGTCCAGTTTTATTTTAGGTGAAGGGGAGTTTAAGACAGAGTCACCAAAGGCAGTGAGAGACTGAGAGAGTGACTTTCTTTGAAAATGTAGCCAAGGGTGTGGAAGGTATGGTGGGGCAGCTGGAAATGTAAATTAAGCCTTTGATACCTCTTATGATCCCATTATAGGAGATGGCTCTGCCTGAACTAGGGTGCAAACAAGACCATATGCTGGAGTCAACAGTACAGATTTTATTGAACAGTAAATGTGAGGTAGAGAGGTGGAAGGAAATAGGAGGAGGGGCAGGGAGGGAGAGAAAAGAGTGTTGAATAATATCACTTAGAGGTATCTCAGTGATTAAGGGATAGTCTGAGAATTCAGAGAGGGTGGAGGGTCAATTTTGGTACAAATGGCAGAAAACTGAAGCTGGTGATGTCTTCCTGGGCACTGCTCAGCTTGAGGCTGACTTGTCGTGCATAATGTGCAGGTGTGAAGGTAAATGTGAAGGTTTTCTGACTTTGCACCTCTCCTTCATCTTGCGTGTAAGGACGTGGGATCAAGGTGCATATAGACCTTGCAGTGCCTGTAATGAGAATATAGATATTTAACCTAAGAAATTCAACTTGATTAAGAAATAACAAGTTGGGTTCTTTAGTTGGGCAATGCACATCCAAAGCAGCACATACAGCAAAATATTCTCAGTATTTGCTGGTTGGCCAGTAATGCAGGAGAAGGTTTGAGCAGTTCAACAGTATCTGTCATAAAACTGCTATTTACTCATCTTTATTATATAAAGTTCCATGTGTTTTTGCTATTCTATGAATATGCTGGTCTGGCAAAGTTCTTACAGATCCCTCAAAAGGTGACTGTTTTTAGAATTATGTGTTGTTTCTGATCTCTGGGTTTTTTAAAATTTTATTCTATTTTTCAATGGCTAGAAATCAATTGATCTTTTTGTAACTGGCAAGCTGGGGTAAAGCATACTTAGAAAAAGCTATATCCCATGGAATTTTTGGCTTGCTTTCTTTAACTGTGGCAGGACATCCTGATGCTATGAAATTACATGGAAAAAAAAATCTTGGAAGAAAAAACTGGGATTAGTAGCTTTGTTACTGAATAGATTTGACGAGTTCCTTCTTTGATAGGAACATCATGATGTTGAAAAGTAGCAAAAGCTTTGAAGAGCTCTGGTGGATTTTGAAATGGAAATTGAATGCAAAACTCTGGAACGTTTTAAAGAATAGGCACTTCATGTTTATTAAGCCCCCTCCATGACTTACAGGTACTGAGCTTGTCTTTACAACAGGAACATCTGGCTTCTTTGCTTAAATTATTCCAGCAATTCAGGAAAAAAAAATAACACTGAGAGAAAAGGGAAGTAAAGGGAGAAAGATACATTTGTGGAGAGGGACGGTGAATAATTCAGTAATTTCCATCTAGTTGCACCCTAGATATTGTATGGAATGAGACTGACACAAGGGAGAGGGAGAGGACAGACATCTGGACTATAATTTTTTCAGATTAACAGAAATTTGTGACATGTTACTTGGGAGAGACGTAATTAAGATTTATTTATTTTCTGAATGCTCTGCTCTTTTGTATTGTTTCAGCACACATGGCATTCATATAAATCAATTATAGCCATAATAGTCTATGAACACAGTGTCTCATCCACAGCCCCCTGAAGTCTATGGGAGGGCTTTCCATTGACTTCACTGGGCCGAGTCAGTCTCACTGAGGGCCTTTGATCAGCCAGTAACAGCCACTAAATCCCCCCACGTCCCTCTGTGTGGGAGAGGTGACAGTTTTCGCTGAGCACTTGGGAGGGTGTGGGTGGCTGGCTGGCACTGCAGGACCTCGGGCTTGTTGGGCTCCTCTCGTCCACTGCAGGCTGGCAGGATCAGGGCAGGTTCGTGTTGCTGGGCCTAACAGGTTCTTTTAGCTGCTGGGAGGTCGTGGAAGTCCTGGAATGTTAGTAGGCATATTACACACAGGAATGGGAGTCACTGGGATATATGCTGGGGCCTGATTACAGAATCAGAGAATCACTAAGGTCTGAAAAGAATTCCCAGATCACTGAATCCACCAGTTAACCTAACACTGCCAGGCCCACCACTTAACCATGTCTCTAAGCACCACGTCTACAAGTTCTTTTAACACTTCCAGGCCCACCACTTAACCATGTCTCTAAGCACCACGTCTACAAGTTCTTTTAACACTTCCAGGGACGGTGACTCTGGCACTCCCTGCCAACCTGTTCCACTCTTTTGGTGAAGAAATTTTTCCTAATATCTAATCTACACCCCCCTGGTGCACCTTGAGGCCACTTCCTCTTGCCCTAAGGCTTGTTACCTGGGTGAAGAGACCAACCCACACCTCACTACAACCTCCTTTCGGGTAATTGCAGAAAACTCTAAGGTCCCCTGAGCCTCCTTTTCTCCAGGATAAACAGTTCCCTCAACTGCTTCTCCTAAGACTTGTCCTGCAGGCTTGCAAAGCTCTGCTGGAGAAGCCCAGCCGACCAGTGGATGCAGCTGAAAAGGACCCCCGAGCCAGCAGCACTCTGAATTGTGGTACCCTTGTTACCACCAGGGAGGTCTGAGCGCCAGAAATGGTTTTGAACCAGCACAGGCCACTTCCCAACGTGCTGAGAGCACGCACAGGTCTGCTATGGCAGCTCAGCTGACAGCCCACAATTCAGTGGGGAAAGTCCATTCATTTCTGAATGTGGGATCATGTGTAAGATAAACATGGGGACTGGGAAAGCAGTATGACAAAAGTGACATTATCCACTTGGTTTTAGCCAGTAGGAAAAGCTATGAGCTTATCTTCAGCTCAGCTATGGCCTCTATAACTTACTATAATTTTCCCAATAAATATTTCCTGAATGTAGAACCAGGAAAAGAGTCTATTGTTTAAGTCAAACAATTCTACACCACATTAAAGATAGAGATTTATGCTTTATTATCTGTTAATGAAAAGAAAAAGATGCCTCCCCAAGAAAAACACTATTATATTAAAATATGATGGCAAAAAAATCAATCACATTTCATATGTAACAATATACCAGAAAAGAGTCCTCACTTTCCAATGGCTCTCCATCACTACTGAAATCCAAACTGCTTGGAGTTACATTTAAGCTTTTGCATTCGTAAGTAAAAAGAGAAGGAATAATTAATTTGATTTTGAGCAGCTGTCCTCCAAATAAATTCTGTTCCACAGTGCTGGTAGTGACTATTTGGCAAAAGAGAACAAAAAAAAAAAAAAAAAGAGCCAAACCCTGCTCAGGGTCTGGGCTTTTGGGTTCATTTTCTAAAGGGTAAAGTTATTTTGTTCACTGTATCTTGAGCTTGGAACAAACAAACCCAGACATGCCTAATGTAAAAGATACTGCACTAATATGCCATTGATCTGCCAGAAGAGCCCTAATCCAGTGCCTGTTAACATGGGTTAGTGAGACACTGTTGACTCCAGTGGGCTTTGGAGCAGACCCAGAGACAGTTTCATGTACTAGTTAATAATCCTGCTACAGGGTGGAACCTGATTCCTGGCATTCAGCAGGAATTTCCTAATTTATTTCTCTAGGCTTTGAATCAGACCGATGTTGTGATACTCATCCTATGTTAACAATTTCAGAGTTGGTATCTCATCATCTAGGATCACTTTTTTATCAGAGGCTAACAGGAGAGCAGCTCCCATCTCCTTTGGCTCAGTAGGATGGAAGGAGCTGAACTGGAGAGATGAGACAGCCAACTATCAGCTAAATTCAGATCAAATCAGTTCTACCTCTTTTGATCCCTGTGCTTAATAATAATTTACAGTATTCTCAGTGCATGAAAGACTCAGATTAACTACTTGGCACTTGAAGGGCATTGAGAGTATAATAGGGAATCAAAACCAGAACTTTAGTTCAAATAATTTCAAGTATAATAGAAAAAAATTATTAATGCAGTACTTCCGCTATTCATCCAAAAAGCAACTAGCCCCAACACATAAGGAGGAGGACAGGACACAGACAAATCTTTAACATTTACAGATAGTCTGGAAATACTGCTATCCCAAGAAATTCTTTGATTAGCAGCAGTATCAAGTTTAAAATGACATCAGGACTCACTGCAGAGGCCATAGTAAGTGATGTCCTCTCAGGGATTTGAACACTAATAAATAAAGAGCTAATGTTAGGAGAAACCAAAGTTAGGGACTTGCAGGAGTTTGCTATGTTAGTGATTGAGAGAGCCCAGCCCAGGACCCCGAACTCCATCCTCCTTTTTGCTGTTCTCTTCTGCTACCTGTGGGACAAGTCAAGAATACAGATATCGACCCAAACCCTTGTTTTTGCAGCAGACAAAAACAAGGTTTTTGTGGTTTTGGTAAGGAGTAACACATTTTGCCACTTTTCTCTTGCAATCCCTTGAGTTGGTTTTGCCAGGTTGTGTGACTTCTCCCTGGCCTAGAGGCATCTCTGCTGGGTGTGTGCTCACCTTATCTCACCGGCTGATCAGGCTCAGGCAGGATCAGCCCTTGCACTGGGAATTGCCAGGGAGAGCACACAGTGCCAGAGGATGGAATAGTGAGGCTCCCCAGGAGGGTTTTCTCCCTCTGAGTCAGTGCAGAGCCACTAAGTCAGCCCTGTTTTTGGGGGTGGCACATTCTCTCTGCATCCATGAGTAATCTGCTGTTTCTGCTTAATATCAAAAGGATGCAGTGAATTAAAACCAAAACAAAAAACAAAACCAAAAAGCAGACCTCAGCCTTAAATAAATGTTTAGTTTACTGATAGGTATCTTAGATGAGCAAGGGAAGCCATGATGAAATACAGTGAAATGTGTATGCTGGGATGAGGGCTGCTGAAGGTCTGCTCAGTCTCTTTACTCTGAGCACTAGGAATATCCAGGGAAATCAAGACTGGGATGAAAAATAATGGAGAGTTGCCTTTGTATGTAGAATGTCATCACTAAGCAGCAGAGCCCATTGCTGTAGGAGGACACCTGGGACACGACATGAGCTGGGTGGCCAGGGGGGTTGCAGAGATCAGCGTGGCCACACCAGGCTGTACCCAAGGGCTGTCACACTGCGGTGCTGCTCAGAGCCCTCTGCATTTGCAGCCAGGGCACCCCAGAGAGTTGAGCGTGGTTTTTGGAGAGGGATGAGGGATGCAGGCTGTCCCAGGCTGGGAGGAGGAGGTGCAGGGGTGTTGGAGTATCCTCCTAAGGCTGTTTGAAGGTCATCACAAAGATGTCAGCATGAATCTGAGGAAAGCTACAGGATAAAGCAGTGACCCGTGAGCAATAACAAATTGCAGCTTGGGAGGTTTGAATTAGACAGGAGGAAAACTTTTCACGAGGAAGGTGGAGCAGCACTGGAAGCACTTCTGCTTACCCAGGCTGCCATGGTATCTCTGTCCTTGGAGGCTTTCAAGGCTTGGCTAGACAAAGCCTTGGCTGACCTGACCTGCTGTCAGCAATAGTCCTGCTATGAGTGGAAGGCTGCACTGGAGACTTTGAGAGATCGCTTCCAACCAGCATTTCTGTGATCTTATGATATCCAGTGTGGAATTTCCTTAAAATTATGTCATTAAAAATTGAGTCCCTGGAACTTGCCAGTCTCCATTACAAATCCCTTGTCCTGATTTCCCTTCTGCTGGTGTCTTTTTTCATCTGCGCTGCCAAATCACATCACACTCCCTGGCAGGGTTTGTCAGCCGGTGCACTGACCTGAAGAGTATCTTGGTGAAGAAATATTTGCAAAACAAAAGGCATGGGTTTGCTTTTAGTGGTGATTGCATCACCTTCTGCAAGTGCATTTTCTGGCCAATAGCCTGAAAAAGCTATTTTAGCCCCCAGCTGTATTGCTTGTGCCAGCTTTACTCGTAGTGAAGTCTTGAAGTACTTCTGTATTTTCATGTGAATCCTTGGTTACCATCTTCAGCCAAAAGAAAGGTAACTCCAGCTTTAACCAACACTTGAAAAACAGAATAGGTTGCCTAATACCACTCTGTTATCAAGTCTTGTGGCAAGAAGACCAGTGAAATCCCAAGAAAAGAAGGAAGATTTGAGGCTATACAGGTCTGGCTGCCATGTCTAATTAGTACTGCCATGGAGATGCAGCCACAGTAAGCCCCCATCCAAAGCTGAGCCAGACATATTTTACATAATATGAATTGAAATGTTGAGGCAGATAAGTGAAAAGCAAGTGGCAAACTTCTCCTTTTATTTTTTTTTAATGCTTTTTTTTTTGGTCACTGGCTACTTGCTTTTTGAGCTGGAATAATTTATTGTTCTTCTGTCCAATAGGAGAGATAAATAAGGGTGGATTTTTCAATGAGTAAAACATACATTTGGAAACATCATTTTAGTATCAAAATGAGATTTCCATAAGACTTTTCTGAATGAAGCTGTAGCAGTATGTCTTGATCCCTCACTAGGAAAGGAAAAGTAGCCAGAAATTTCAGGATTAAATTGTCTTGTAGTTCGTCTTCTTCCTTTGTTATTTTTTTGTTTATAGAAAAAGTGAATTTATTGAGCATGGAAAAATACCAGATTGACAGCTCTGGAAAATGAAAGCCTCTCTTAATGCAGCGTGCAGATGTGGCACAGTCAGGATTAATGCAGAATGCCTCCCTGAGATCCAAAGGAATCACTGCAAGTAGTTTGGCAGGGACAGGCTCTCTGCCCCAGCCCTCAACCAAGGGGATTTCAGAGAGCACAATCTCTGGCCAGAGCTGGAGTGCTCAGAGCTCAGTGATGTGTTTGTGTTTCTCTGTGCCACTCTCACTGCCAAGCCACCCTGCTGAGGGGATCCAGGAGTAAGGGAGAGCGGGAGAAGGCCAAAACGGGGAGGTTTATGCTTATTAAGAAGTCATTTAAGTCACCAGTTCAATGAAACAGAAATGGATGGATGTCCAGAGTGATGGCTTTGCACCTGTATGGGTATGGGTGTGGTGCATGGGCAGCACTACAGACCCACAGGAAGTCACGGAATTCATGCAGTTAAGAGCACAGCATCCAGCCCATTGCCCAAATTTTCCTCTTCACGTAACAGCCTGAGGAGAGCTATACGTGGTGGTGAATTGGATTTGGGGTATTCAGTCTTTATTGTGCAAGCTTCAGGGACACTCTGTTGTGTGTGGGGAAGGTTGGTTGTTTTTATTTTGCATTTTTACTCTGAAGTATATGACTTTTTCATCAGGGTGAAAATCTGTCAAATGGCCATTTCAGACTTCCAAGAAATTATGAGGTTCTGGAATCTATTAAAGCATAAATGTCAAAAGAAAATTACTGCAGAGTTTGTCTGGCCTTTCTTGTTTTACTCCTTGATGTTAACTTTCCTTGTTTGCTGATGTATGCTTTTTGTGCAGGGGTTACAGGAAAAAAAAAAAAATTACAAAGATGCTGCAGTTATTAATGACTTTTGCATGTCTGCAGTCTGCAGGCTCTGTATGTGTATATATGGTTTTCTATCAAGATAAAACCTACTTAGAAAAATGTTGTGTTTTTTTTTTTTTTTTTTTAAAAAAGGGGGAAAG